>MJUT01035146.1:140762-157225 GCA_002080005.1 Gigantidas platifrons
AATATCATTAATGAAAATAATTCCACTTTTTATCCAATTAACTTTTATTAAACATTTGCCTTTATATTTTATAAACTTATTTCCCCATATTATTTGTTTTCTTATTTCCCTAACATTTTGTGGACTTTTATTTTCCTCTCCTCCACAAGTAGTCCATGTTTTCAATAATTCTTTATAAAATGCTGGAATATTGTTTGTTAATTCATTTTCCAAAGATTTTAAGCTATCTAAATTCATATTGAATATGAGAAAGTTTTCTCCTAAATTCTGAAAGTATTTTTGTGGTATAATTTTCCAGTTATCGTTATTATTTTCCATTAATCTTAATATCCATTTTATTTGTAATGCTTTTATATAAGTATCTATATTGGTCATTTTTAACCCCCTTCTAAATATTCATTAGATAAGACTGATCGCTTAACTGGATCTTTCTTTCCTTTCCATAAAAATTCATATACAATATTTTTAAAGGTTTGGAAATATTCTTTTGGTATTATGGTGCAGGAACCTATGAATGTTATGTTGGGCAGTATTAGTGATTTGAACACTGTTATCCTTCCTATTAATGAGATGTTTCTTTTGTTCCAGTTTTTTATTATGGCTTTACATTTATTAATTTGCTTTTCATAATTTAATTTATCACATTGAGTCTTGTTGTATCCAAAATATACTCCGAAGCTTTTTACGGGTTCAGTTGTCCAAGAAATGTTTTCATATTTATCTTTAGTATGTTTTAATTTTCCTAGCCAAATTCCTTCAGTTTTATTTTTGTTTAACTTAAGGCCTGAAAGGTTGCCAAATTCTTCAATTATATTCATAGCTATGGTTATTTCATATGTTGACTTTAGAAATAATGTAGTGTCGTCAGCCAGTTGACAGATTTTTAAGTTGCCTGTTGTACTATTTAGTTTAATTTCTATTCCCTTTATTTGTTTAGATTCTCTTAGTTTAATAGCCATGATTTCTACTGCTAAGACGAAAATTAAAGCTGAAGCCGGACACCCCTGTCGTATCCCTCGAAAAACTCTAAAAGGGGCTGAAACCCACCCATTATTAAGAATGCATCCCTTTATATCTGTATACATAGTACGAATCCATCTTATAAATGAACTTTTAAAGCCAAATTTTTCAAGACATTCAGTCATAAAAGGCCATTCTAAAGAGCCGAATGCTTTTGTAAAATCAAGAAATAATATGGCTCCTTCTATATTAAACTTTTCTGAGTGATCTATTACATCTTGAATTTGTCTTATATTGAAACCTATGTATCTATTTTTAACATATCCTTTTTGATCCGAGTGAATTATGGATGGTAACACTTCTTTAAGTCTTTGGGCTATTGTATATGCTAATATTTTTGTATCTGTGTTCAGAAGAGTGATTGGACGATAATTATCCAGAGATAATGGATCATTTTTTTTGAAGATTAATGATATGGCCCCAATTTTTTGTGAGTTTGATAAATTTCCCTTCTCATAATTAAAGTTAAATACTGTTGTAATAAGTTCTTTTAAGTTATTCCAAAATTTTCTATAGAATTCTACGCTTAAACCATCAAGTCCTGGAGCTTTGTTTAATTTCATTTTAAAAATTGCATTTGTACATTCTTCTAAAGTTATTTCTCCCTCACATTTATCGCTTTCATTATTACTTAGTTTATTTTGAACTTTTGTATTCTCAATATACTTTTTCAGCTTTTCATTATCCGGATTTGTTGAAGTATATAATTTTTTATAATAATTAACTTCTATTTCCATTATCTCATTTTGATCAGTAGTAGATTTACCAAATTTGTCATATAATTCATTTATAGCCTTTTTAGTTTGTCTTGTTTTTTCGAGTCCCAGGAAAAATGCTGTATTTTTTTCTCCTTCTTCTATCCATTTGACTCTAGATCTGATTTGTCTCCCTTTTGTTTTTTCAGTATACAGTTTGTCTAACTTATTAATTGTTATTTCTAATTTTTGTTTTAATGATGTATCTTCCTTATATGTACTAGTATTACTTAATTCTTCAAGATATTTCAATTCATTTTCCAGTTTTTTTATTTCACTTTTTTTTATTTTTTGACACTTTTTTGCAGTGATCAATTGTTTTATCCCTAACTTCTAGTTTGAAGTTATCCCACAAAATATCTAAGTTGTTTTGTTCTTTAAATTTATGTTGATATTTAGCAATTAGTTTTTCAATGGATTTACAGTATTCTTGGTTTTCTAGAATACTTGTGTTTAATTTCCAATATCCATATCCCTTATTACCTTTGAAAAGCTTTAGTTTTAAAGATATACTATTATGGTCTGTAAATTTCAACACAATAGGTCTTATGTCACATGAATAAGAATTCATTAAGATTTCAGTCGAGACAAGAAAGTAATCAATTCTTGTTGCTTCTGATTTATCTTTCCTGTTCCAGGTAAATTGTGTTTTAATTTTGTTTTTTTGTCTCCATATATCAATAAGTTTGTGTGATTTTATCATTGATTTCAGGTTATGAACTGGTTTATCAAATTTCTTTGATTGATATGATTTTTTTGTATATATTTTTTTTAATATGTCATTATAATCTCCAGCTAGTATTATCTGACCTATGCTGTGTTCATTGATAGATTTGTCCACTTGTTTGAAAAAAGTGTTTCTTTTGCTCATATTATAATTCATAGTATCTCACATATTATATATATATGTTTTGTTTGATTTCTTGTTTGTTTGTTTGTATTTGTTTCTTATTTTGTGTGTTTGTTTGTTTGTTTGTTGTTGTTGGTTTCTTTTTAAACATATTTTCATTCAGCTTTAGAAAGTATGAACATTGAATCACCATGACGTTCACTTTAAATGTTATCCTTTCTACGACTTTGTAAGTGGAGACTTTAGGGCAAGTTCTATTAATGGAGCTAGAACAAACCATCCACATATTACACACCATTCATAGCAACTGACAGCACATTTGTTTTTCATCTGAGCTTGTGTTACATGTTATTTTGTCATTTCAATCATTTTTTCTATTGATGTATTTTTCGACATGTTTTTGCTCTGTACTGTTCCCTCTAACTAATGTGTTATCTTTATTTCATAATAGGTGACGCTTCCCATTGGTACGATTATAATATTTCATATTGATGACGGCTTTATTACACCTATCACTATCAAACCATCTGCCCTAGACATAGAACAAACAGAGGGACTATGTGGATATATCAGCAAAACAAAAGACACGTCTGATGATTATAAACCAAGGGGTTCCGATTCTGTTACATCCCTAAGTGATTTTACCACATCATGGAGGTATATATAAAGCTATGCTGTAATAGTGGATTTGATTTTGAGGGTACTAACTGGTGAGGGATTGAATTGTATTGCGGAAAGAACAAAAATGTTGGATTGAATATTAGGCCGTTTACATAAAACTACTTAGTTCAGCTCCCTACCATTTATTTTCACACAAATTAAAATATTAAACAGGGACCAACTTAGTATTTTTGCTGCAGTTGCAAGCTATGCTCGCTACAATAGCATTTTCTTAGTCCAGCAGGACATTTTCAAAGTGTAAGTAGCTAGGCGGGATAGTGTCTGAAAGTTTTCCGGGGCCCAGGGCAAGATTCAAATGTCTTTGGCTACTGGGCTCCTGCTACGTTTTATCCTGGCTAAATAAAGTATGCAATATCAAGGTTATATTAAATACATATTCGAAGATGAGAACGAGCTCGAATGACCCGCATAACTTTTTTTGTTTTTTGTTTTTTATTAAAGAAATGGAACTTGCGTTGTTAGTATGCAGCGGGCAGTACAAATCATAACATACATACCGGGTATATACAATGTTTTTTCGAATTTATCAGTACATTTATAAAAATATAACTACTTTCATTGTGCTTGTACATTTGATATGTTTATTATGCATTTTACTAGAGTAGAGAGGAATTCGAATGAAGAACTATTTTCAGCCTTACCCACATTATCCAGGGAAGATCTATTTTTAAAGGAATATTGTCTTTGTGCGGAAGAGGCAACACAGAGTGGCGGCATTTCAGAGTTCATTGACGTACACTGCAATCTAACACAACCAATGGTGCAATGTAGAAATACTAGGACGTCTCTCGCTACAAGCTTGTACCAGGAATGTCATACAAATAGGAGACGTAAAAGAGCAGTAGACAGTGATGACGTATTTGAAGACACGCCATTGACGTACGATTCTAACTACGATCCAGATTATCTCCCACCGGTGAGCTTAACTAGAATATATATAGAATAACAGCGGCTATGAAGGTCGAGACAGATATTATCACGAGTATCACAGCGAGTCCGGTAGGACGAGTTGAGAATATATATGCCGAAACTTTCTAAACTGACATTATTGTTTTTATCGGTAGCTTAATAATGTGTTTGATGTCACACTCACCGATTATGTTCAATATCATGGCATGTCCGTAGATAAAACATCACATGGAGAATTGTTTTTAAAATTGCATTTAAAAGGTCTTTGAGATAATACTCAAAAGATTTAAACACCATATATATTACAGTCAAAGCCGTATTAAGAGGTCGCATAAGAGACAATGAAAAGGTGACCTCATAAGACAGGTGACCTCTTTAAAGAGGTTACATTCATATGCCATTTTCTATGTTAGGACAAGAAAGTTTGACCTTTAAACAGAGGTGACTTCTTAATAGAGGTGACCGCGTTGACAGATGTGACTACATTTACAATACAATTTAACATAAAATTTCGAAATTGATTACTTATTTATTCTGCTTCCACACACACATGTACCTTCAGTGCCGGAATTAGTTTAATCGAGGGCCTATGCTACTCCACTTGTGAGGCCTCTCCCAATTACCCTACTTCACGACTGGATAAAAATGGGAGTGTGTTTCATCAATTTCAATAAAGGCGAAGATGATAAGGGGTGCTTAAAATTCTGCAATATTCTGAAATGGAGTGCTACTGTATAATAAAAACTTCTGAAGAGTTGCTTAGAAAGTACAATATGTAATGGCGGCATAAGTGTGAAAGTCCAATAACAGTGTTAAAATATAATGCACCTTGGCCCCCTAAATTGTGAGGCCCTAATTTTCAGCCTGTCGAGCCTATAGGTAAATTCGGCACTGTGTACCTTACTAGTTTAACTAATGTTTGCACTTCATTGAGAACTACAACTTGATCAATTATAAATATATAAAGAGTTATACTTGTACTGAATCATATGTAAGTAAAACAAGGATGACCATGATTTTATTTGATTTTTTATTGTTAGTGTTTTAATGCCAATATTTCAGCTATATCATGGCGACCAGTTTTAGTGGTGGAAGAAGCAAGAGTACTCGGAGAGAACCACAGACCATGGGCAAGCAACTGGTAAACTTTATCACTTGCGGCTGCGAGTCGAGTGCACCCATTTTGTCATTTACAAAGCCGGGCGCGAACCCACGCCGTAATGGTGATAGCCTTGTATGAGTTGTTAGATCCAACGACCAAACTCACTGAGCCACATGGGCCCCAGGATTACCATAAGACATCTTTGTACACATTTATTTCTATTAACCGGAAACAAACAAATGAAATAATTCCTTCAAGCTAAAAAATACAACGAAAAACAAACAATACCACACTATCTGTACAGTTACAAAATTCAATCGTAAAAATGAAATATTGTTGAAAGTGTCGTTAAACACCATAATCCTAACCCTTAGCAAATAGTAAAATTGCATAAATAACTACATTTTACAAATATTTGGTTGCTTATTATTCATTTGCATTGTTCCCTCATCGCATATTTTGAAATACAAATACAATAATTTTATGTAGGAACCAGAATGGAAAAATGGATGGACAGAAGATTCGTCAAGACAGGCGTGTACAGAGGGACTCTCACAGATGACGGCTCTGGAATTATGTCAAACATATGCCCATATTGATCTATCATTTTACATTGAGTCCTGCATAGATGATATAAAGGTAATTAACATCTGCAGGTAATATCTGCCTCCATTAATACAAATACACAAGTTTCCACAGTTCGTTCCGTTTGTCGTAGTCACTATCCGATTCTGTCTCCATTCATGAATTGTCACTGGGATTGTAAAAGGAGTAAAGCGACAGGTGCCACTAATGGAGCAGGACCTGACCATCCTTCCGGAGCCCCATAGTTCCTTGGGTCGTACTTGCTCTTAATATTTACACGTTTCTGGGATAACACTTACATCGGGTACTTTCAAAGTTCTGTTACAGTAGAGCAGCATGTTTTACTTCCAAAAGAAATGCAATGTCCCCGATGGAATACGTCAATTCCGGGATACTGGTATTCAGATAATACCGTCATGTGACTTCCATCGCCACGTGATTAAAATCTAGGCATCTTTTGTTCAAAATGGCCTGTGGTCTTTCAACTTAGTCGGAAATGGGATAAATGTTGCATATTTTTCCAGATTGGGTTTCTTCCTGCTGTCAGATGTACACCCCGGAACCACGCACCAATATTTGTTGGATAACTTTTGATGATAGTTTTCCTCGATCCATTTCTACCTGTACCAGCCACAGGCGCTCGTGGTACGGATAGCTCAGTTCTCCAAAATTTTAAGATTCTCACACATTTATTGCAAAATTTTTCGTATAAAGACCCACCTCAGACGGAAGTGACGTACCACTGCATTAACTTCAACGATAGGGTCAGAAAATGTTCCAAAAATTTATTATTTTGGCGCAATATTTTCTGACCCTATCGTTGAAGTTAATGCAGTGGTACGTCACTTCCGTCTGAGGTGGTTCTTTATACGAAAAATTTGGCAATAAATGTGTGAAAATCTTAAAATTCTGGAGAACTGAGCTATCGTATGCACAAAACAAAAACAGGGGCGGAAAGACGGGTCTTTTAGGAATGGATAAATGTCCTAGTTTTAATGACATTATGGAAATAAGGTGCAATAAATGTACTCGAAGCGAGCAGAGGTACGATTTTTAAACCTGCGGAGTTGCTTGCCTTGTGGATTATTAGTATCTATATAGGGTCGACACATGCAATTTGATGTTAACATAAGATTATATGAATATTGACACGAACAAGTTAAAATAAGGGAAAAGAGATGAAATAATGAAGAAATAAAGAAATCTTATTGAAAATAAATTTGTAAACAGAAAGTTAGAAAAAAGGGGGTTGGTAAATCCGTGCCACGAGCGCCTGTGGTACCAGCAGTGTCTGCTGCTAAAAATGCCTAGATTTTTTATGAAGTCACGTGATCGGCGGTACGAATTCTTCCTCCAAGTCAGGAGAACGTCTTATCACGGAATCGTCGTATTGGATCCCGGGACCTTTTGCATTGTAAGCCATCGCTCTACCAACTGAGCGAAAGGAGATTCCCACTAACGCAGGTAGCAGAGTTGGTAATGAACCTACTACAGTTCCTATAACCTTAGGCTGGGGAGCGTTCCCGTTACAGTTGAACGAATGGCAAGCCGTATAATTTAGCAAAATTTGGGAGTAATAAAACCAAAGGGCCTGAAATGGATAGCCAAAATCGACTAAGATCACCTGAGGGAAGAGAACCTTGGTTTGATTAATGATTACATAAATTAGTAGCTGTAGATTTCAAGAAAAGGATTATATCTAATAAACCAGTTCAGTACCGAAACACTGACTACTGACTGGATGATCCCCCCGGGGTATAATATCACACTAATCTACTGGGAGTATAATACCATCAGGGACTAATAGTCCATTAATAATTCATGTTCGTGTAATTGACACGATTTGTATGTTCGCTCTGTTTGTATCTATCTATTTTAGGTCAATCGTGATCGCTTCGAGTGCAGTAGATCTATGGACCGAGAACCTGATTAGTAAAACCAACGACTGAAATAGTAGTATGTCGTGTTTCTCCGCTAAGCACACATGATTAAAGAGTAAGAACAAAGACTTGCTCGGAATCAGAATAATGGGTCCAAGTGGAATGACATGTCTATCCACATACTGTTGCTTCAGAGAGTTACCACTATGCAAATCAAACTCAGTGTGTTGGTCCAGTACAAAGCAGACATTATCATCTCATCAAAATTTAACTTGTTCTTCCCACGATATAGTTGAAAACAAATGTCCATTGGGTGTTAAATAATAATCATGCATTCATTATATTTAAGGTTCAAACAGACCCTACTACGATTGATTGATTTTATATTTTATATTACTGTTTTCTTCCAAACTAGATTGCTGGCAGCACTGCATACTTAAAATATACAATTTGGTTGATGGAGGATGCCTGCAGGCTGGAAGTATCAAAAAATGAAAGCCTATTTCGCATTAATTCAAGTAGTGGTGGACCCTCGGTGTTAGATATATTACAGAACCAGTTATGCCCATCCAACTGCAGTAATAATGGCTACTGCAACATGAGTATGTACGATGCTGGTTATAGATCCCAGTCTTCCATATAATAATAAATAAAATCATGTATTATTATGAAGATAAATCCAAACAGTGATATTTAAACATTCAATACATATCGGCAAAAAATATCAGAATAAAATAGAAAAACCCATGACTTATGACGTTGAAAATCCAAGTCCCGGATTAGAGCAGGCACATATAGTTTGGTTTTTGTTTCGTTTTGTGGTATTTAAAGTCTCTTTATATGTCAGATTTGTTGGGTGAGGAAACCGGAGGACCCGGAGAAAACCACATACCTGTCGCAAGTCAGTGACAAACTTTATCACATAATGTTGTACACCTCGCCCTGATTGACCATCGCACTCACAACATCAATGGTGATGGGCACTGATTGCATAGATAGTTGTAAATCCAACTACCATACGATCACGGGAACGACGGTCCCCAGACACAAATATGTGGCGGGACTAAACCGATTATTTTTGTAATGACAAAGAATACTTAGATCATATTCTTATCTATTTTGTCAATCTTTTCCCCTCCGCTAAAATAGAATATATCTGATAAATCAATGTTTATATGTGTATTACTCAAACTTATGAAATACATACGGATTTTGAATACCCCTTTGGCATCTTCAAACTCTTCTTGGACCGCTCAACTGCAGGCTAGGGATCGTGTCATACTCAGTTTTCCCTTTAAGTAATGCTCATTATTTATTGCAGATCCTACCCTGTCTGTGAAATGTACAGCATCAATAAAAACGTGTTAACAAACGATACCAAGACGGTAGCCAGAAACTGTAAATCCAAGAAGGACATATATTGCAATAACCAATAGAATAACCTCAAATAATTTAATTTAATTTGAATATTTCATTCTGATTGGCTAATCCGCCTGGAGAAAATTTTGGTTATACTCGATAACCTGGGTTGGTATTGTGACGTCATCAACGTGTTCATCCACCAACGACAAATTCAAATAATCACATGAAATAATCGTAATTAAAATCGAGGAATCATTAAATTTGGTTGAAAAAATTAAATTATAAGGAATATTTGAAATTGTTCAACAGGTTATACTTGCATAACCTGGCTTGGCTGAGTTTACGCTGTCATAAACCGCTTCACGGTTTATTAAGCGTAGAATGACCCAAACCATGTTATATCGTATAACCTGTTCAACAATTTCAAATATTCCTTAAATGAAACAAACAACGATATACAAAACACTACACAGAAAACTAAAATCGTTAATATGCTGTATGATTATATAGACATTTCATTAATAGATGATGTTTATTTTAGGCGTGTGTGTCTGTAATACTGGATTTATTGGCTTTGACTGTTCCGTGACATTGTCTGAGGCTCCTACAGAACTAACAATACCAAACAAAGGGTTGTGTTCTACAAAGACTAGATTATGTCAAAAGACCAACATCTTCAGCATATTTCATTCAGAGAAAGTGTACTGCAAATTTCAACACTTCACTGTAAGTCAACTAAAACAAATATATTTTCGGATTCGATTCTGAAATTGTTCTGGCGGTGCTACAGCCTATTTAACGCCAACTATAGAAACATTTCATCTTGATGACCAGCTATGACGAAACATAGCAATCAGTCTGCAGGTGTAACAAACAACCAATGTAATCGTGGTTTGATAGCGATAAATAATTTGAAAGAAAAGCGGTAGGAAAATGATTCCTTGCAAAGTATCGATACACCTTTTCCATATGTTTTCTGTTACAATATACTTTTTTTTAATATGAAATTCAAATAACCAAACGCTATATTGTGGTTACATTAATGTTTTAACCCGAGTCCAACCAAATATTGCAAAACAAATATATAACATTGTGTACTTCTCTTATTATTTCTTGTCATATTTGAACACATATGATTAATTGGTTTTTATTTTTTCCAATTTAAACAAATATCGTTAAAGGCCTCAGAAAATGGAAAGCAACTAACTAGTGGCAGAGGCGGAACAGTGACAGAAGCTGTCTATCAGTACGAATATATGGTCTCGTGTGATATTCCAACTTCCCGAAAGAGGAGATCAACAGACAACTCCGTTGATGGTTATGACTTTTCATTGTCATATGATGGTACTAATTATGGAGACTCTGTTTCTTTTATTATATATGACGAGGATTGTTTTACGTGTAATGCTACAACCGTCATATGTGTTAGGCTGGTAAGTTGTGTGTTAATCTATTATAAAGTTAAGCCTGCTTTAGTGGCCACCTCTATTAAGCAATAACTTGCATTGTGTTAATTTTAACTTTCCTTCAACATCAAATATAAGATACAGTCAAATCTGCCTTAATGACCACCTTTATTAAGCAATAACTAGTATTGTGAGAAAGTGATGTTCATTTCCTTTCACAGTGCATTTAAAAAAAAATTAACATATATTTAGTAACCATCTGTCTGATGATACCATATTTCAATGTTTTCATAGAAAAACAAATAACAAAATTACCGAACCCCGAGCAATCTGCCAAAGGGAAAGGCAAAACTCATAAGTCAACAAACAGACAAATTCAGTCAATAACCGGAAAACAGGGAAAACAGCAATGGCCCTGACTTGGTACAGGCATTTTCAAAGAAATGGTGGGTTCAATCAGATTTTACGGCGCCAAACCCCCCGCTTCCATTACAGTTAAAAGGTTTTGGTTGTCACTAGAACAGCATTTTTAACAATACTGTTACAAAAGATATGATCTACTGTATATTAAATTGAATAATATATCGAAGTACAATGTTTTTAACATCTTTCAGATTGTTTTTCGTCGATCTTTGACAAATAGTGACCTGTTCAGGTTCCAAATTATCGCCATAAGAGCAATCACCATGTATCGATCAGATATCCGTATTAAGAAATTAACAACTCTAAAGGGTCGATTACTCCGCCCAAACTTTGACACTATAATTAAAGAAAACAATCAACATATAATGGCAATATTTGTTGCCACTTTACTGAAAAGGTAAACAATAGCACTTTGATTACAGATTTGAATCACAGTAAACGCCATCGAAAATGTTCATGTTGCAGAACACCTTTATTCGCCACGCTATTTTTATGTGTTTTGTTTGAAAGTGTTGTGTGCTGAAGAGTTTGAAGATACCAAAGAAGTAATCATCGAAGTAGAATACACAACTCGGATTATTGTTTGTCTTTTTTGTTTTGTCCATTTGTTGACTGTTCTTCTTCGATTAACGGATTTTGATTGCCTCTTTTGTATCTTCAAACTCTTTTTGTTACTAGTATATAACAAAAGATAAAATAATTTCAGGATAATTGTGACCCGACAACGGTACCACCGGAAACGGTAACGGAAACAAATAAAAATAGTACGTATACTTATATTTGTAGTTTATCTACGAAATAGTGAAAACAAATATATATGGAGAGAGAGAGAGAGAGAGAGAGAGAGAGAGANGGGGGGGGGGGGGTCTCAGATACGATTGTTCGAATATATCGCTACGTTATTTATGCCTAACACCACATTCAACAAAATGATGACATGAAGTGCACCTTGGTCGAAAACGAACTCCATACAATTGTGGGGATAAACACTGAATACGGGTACATGTAAATAAATGTTAGAGATTACCGATGGGACAATCACACATGGATAACCTAGAGACGCATTGAACGTTGGAAACATGACACAGAAAGATGTCAAACAAAACAAAAACACAACACAATATGTGCTGGACACCACTATTAACAAACACAAATAATATAAATAATACATATGGAATCTAACACCGGCAAAAGTGCAAGACAGGGAAATATCCGACACCCGAGGGTAAGATTTCAATCGTTCGCTGACAAGGCTCGCCGAGTCAGCGAACGATTGGAATCTTATCCGAGGGTGTCGGAGATTTCCCTGTCTTGCACTTTTTGCTGGTTTTTGATTTTATTTCTCACTTTTATCAGCTGTTTTAGTTTCGTGTTTGTTTGTAAACAGCGCATGAATATAAGGAATGTGACGAAACACTCATTATATGTGTAGTTTGTGGCGCAATGGGAAATAAAATGAGACCATTAAAATTTGATAACAAACAATATTATTTCAGAAACATTTTCAAAAATATTCCAACAAATAAAATATTTAAAGTTTCTCTCATAAAATTTTTGAAATCAACTTATTAAACTTAGGTTCTACGCGTCACGGGCACTGCACTGTTTTGCTTACACACGTGGTATGTACACACAACTTTCACTTTATTTTACTACTTTTAACTGACGAATCGGTAGTGTTTTTTGGATGGCCGAAATAAATTTTCATGTTAAAAGTGCCACCAGTGATAGTCGATCCATATAATATGGAGTGATATACATATGTTGGATTTAAGTTCATTGCCTGATTGTGATGGTCAACGGACGTCAGAAAGTGAGACATTGGCGGGCGCGAGTTTGAAAATGTAGGCGTAGATTGAGCGACAGTCTGTGTAGGGACGGTGGTCGTCGTCGTACATGGAGCTGGCAAGGTAGGACAACTTTCATTAGTATTTGCTAAGATATTTGACATTTTCAGCTTCCTCTTACTGTTCAAAACCCTGAAAGAAAAATAACGAGGTGACTATTCATATATGACAAAAATGCCAAATTATGGTTATACAATTGTATATTTGCAAACTTTTCCAGAGTAAATCATTTCGTAATCACATGTGCCTCTATGTTTTAGACATGTTATATATTTGATTTTTTCCGTTGGATCATAGTCACTTGATGCTTCAAAAATAAAGAGAAAAATGTGAATAGGGCTTTAAAGTGTGATTTTTATCACTTAAAAAAAAAAGAGAAAAGTGTGAAAAAAGGTCTATCATGGTAAAATGTGTGTGTTTGTCACAGTTGACATAAACTGTACAGCATGCATTTGCCGGTAAAACGCACGTGATTTTTTTGTCTTGCACTAGTGCAAGATAAAAAAATCTCACATCGCTAAATATAGGAACTGATCTGTCTCAAAAGTGAGAATTGAGCCCTCCTACAAACAACTGGAGGTGACGACGAACCGAACATCATTTTTAAGCGCAAATCGCAACGGACAGCACGACACGGAGATAAAAACGTAAAGACATAATAGGATAACATAAAATATTAAAAAGATGAGCAACACGGAACGCACTAGAAACCGGGGATGAACTCAAATTAAAGTCACGACAGATAAACTATCAATTCGGACATATTGACTACACCTTGAAAGGGAAGAAAATCGAGCTCACATCTAGACTATTTTAAGTTAATACATAGTGTGTAAATATACACAATAACAATGGTTTCTTAGTATTATTATGTCTATGTCCTGCTTAAGCAAGTATATGATTTTGCTTAAACATGAAGCTTAAACTAAGAAACACATCAATGGCAAAAACATAATTAAAAAATGAGCTAAATGTATCAACATAGTAGACGTTTCCTGAAAGTGGACAATATTTCCGAATATTACTACAATTTACAATACTTGAAAGGGTTTGAATAACGAATACTTGAAATTGCTACAACAAAATGTAATTATTCGTTGATTTCAATTACGACTATTTGAATTTTTCGCTGGCGAATGAATATGTTGATAACATCACAGTACCAACCAGGTTATCAAGTATTACCACAATTTTCTCCAGAAGGATCAGCCAATCAGATTGCAGTATTCAAAGCAATTTAAGTTATTCAATTTTATTACAGGTTCCAAAAATGGATTGTCCTCATTAATTATTGGTGCAGTAGCTGGATCATTTGCATTTTTTGTGATAATGGTGACCATTTGCATCGTCATGAAATATAAAACGAAAAATGACAGGTAAATATATAAATATACGGGAAATTTGCATGTGAACCGAATTGGTGGTGTAATGATTAGCGTGTTCCCCACGAATGCCATCAATCGTGGGTCCGAACCACGGTCGAGTCAAACAAAAGACAATACAATTGGTCTTTGTTGCATATTCACTAGACAAACCACATTAAGTCTATTTAGATCAGAATCGGGATAATGTGTCCGAGTGTAGTAACATATCTACCCATGGTCTGTTTATATAGCGCTTAAAATTCATCTCTTTTCGCGCCATGATATAACTGACATAAATGCTCATTTTGGCGTAAAACAAAATCATTCGTTCACGTAAAATGATACCAAATTCAAATATATTGCTCCAAAGTGGAGATTACAATGGTTAAACGAACAAAGGATAAAAGTACATTTAACGATCTACAAAACACTACACAGAAAACAAAAGATTGAGCAACTCAATGTAACTTTTGCAACTAATATAAATGAAATATGTTTTAATATGATTTGAATGCATTATATTTTTAAGCATGTTCAATTATTATTAAGATTTTACCAAATTTTATAGAAAACAGCAAAAATATATATTATTGAGTACGTTCTTATTTATACAGAAAGATTCGAAGAAACTGTGAACAGACCGTTTTTACGGAGAAACAATGGATACCAGTCAATGCGCCACCTATCGGTACATCTTTACCATCTGATTATAAACGTGGATTAAGCATCGTGTCTCTGGAATGGGCAGACAACTCCAGGGCAAACACACCCGTTGATCTCTTCACTGTAAAGGGATAAAACTAACATGTCTCACGGATCACATAGACTAGGAACTTATTATTGTCTCTTGCATGTTTTATCTAGTGCCAAAAATTGTCATGCTTAATGTTATTTATAGTTTGTTATTTACTGAACATATGAAGACAATCACATTCCAAGAGTTTTCCACGTCGGTTTTTCAAGATACTGCTTGCGCCAGTTTGGTTTGTTTTGTCACACCATATACATATTCACAACAATGTATTTTTATGCTAATATCATTGAACAAATAAAGGAATCCCCCACCCACTCTTTTTTCATGAATTACCTGTACCGACCCCGGAGAGTGCGCGTCAAACATATGTGTGCTAGGGGATCAATTATTCCTCTGTTTATTTTATTTTTTGATTGGATTTTGGAATTTTAGTTTTCTGTATTTTATTTTTCGTCATGTGTCTTGCTTGTCCAATGTTGCCAGTGTCTCTGGATTGTCCATTATTGATTGCACCTTTGGTTTGCCCTAACGTATATTAAATATGTCATGCATAAATGTTCAAAATTATAGCGCTCTCCATAACAACGCTGTTCGTCCGGTTATATGTAATGGTTGACATTATACTCACATGTGGAAAACACTTGCACGACCGCATCACTTAATTAACAGGGGAGGCTTCGACCCATAAAACAAATTTAACCACGAAACTATCCACTGACATGCCTCTACCAAACCGTGTAAATTAGCGGTCGTGTATTTGTGTGCAAGTGATAACGAATTTGCCGCATTCTATGATTTTCTATTGTAGGCAATGGGCTGAAATAGTCTACCGTGCACCCCCCCCCCCATGTTCGAACACCACTAATTTGTTTTGGTCCTTTGTTACGGCCTTTTGAAGAAAAAACATATTAACATTGAATATGTTGGGATGAACTTACAATATGCTAACATGGAAGGTGGGGGTGTACAGGGGGTTATGCTTGCCCATGGACTAATACTGATGAGAAAATATTATGCGATTTTCGGCAGGGTAAGGGGTAATATTTTGCCGCTAGAAGGCCTATACTGAGTGGTACTAGAACAAATTTTATTTTATAATGTCTCCAGAACATAACTTCACACGACATATGTATAATTTGGCTGTCAATTTATATTATAAAAAAGATATTATGCGCTTTGGGCTGAATAGGGCTAAAATCGGCAAAAATCATAATATTCCATTTGTTCTGCAATCTACACTACAAAACATGTTTTTTGATGATGTAATGGGTTTAATTTTTCATAAATGCTATAGTTTTAATAAATTCATTATAAAAAATATCATCTAAGTTGTGTAATATTTTGTCTATTTAAAACAAAAGGCGAAAAATCTCGTTTTTACTCAATTTTATCATGGGTAGGGATATACTTTTTCCCTCCTACGATTACTGAGCTTCATAAAATATTGATAACTTGTATTCATTTGAACGATAATGTAATCAGCTATCCACCAAACCCCATTTTTTATATTCTAATAGTTGTTCAT
>MJUT01035154.1:15229-37133 GCA_002080005.1 Gigantidas platifrons
CAGAGCTTCTATAGCTACCGAGTTAATATGGTCAGTACTTGATTCGTGCTCTTTAATTTTATCTAGTCTAAGTGACACACATCCTGTTGTAGCCCATACATTTTTCATATTGTGTCTGGTACACAAGAAACACTTCATATTATTTTCAACACACTCAAGCCATGGTCGATTTAACTTCCAATTGTTATCAAAGCCCACTTTGTGACCACTATGTCTTTTTCTAGGAGTGTCAGGGGGGTCTGAATCAGTTAATTTTCTATTTAATGGGTTAATCTGTGGTTCATTTACTTCAAAAAATAAAGATTGTTGCCTAGAAAAATATGAACTTCAATCCAAAGTAGAACAAAATTTGATATAATTGATCTTAAATTTTTTTTATACCAATGTTGTAAAGTTTTTCAAAATATCTGTATTGTAATGGATGTCTATTTACGCATGTGTGTTATTACTACAGGTAATGTATAGAACTGGTTGTTGCTAAATATTGTCTTTGTTTCAGTTTAAGTAGACAGGTTTTTATTTCAGATTAAACTTAAGTAGTTTTATTGTGTTTTTATAATAAAATAATGTAAATGGCATATTAGATTTTGTTAATTTTTGTTTGTTTCAAGTAAAAATGTATAACAAAGGGAAATAACTCATTTTTTATATCGACTTACGAAGTTGAAAATACGATGTCAAACTTTTGTTTTCCTTTGCCACTTTCTTTCAAACGTCTTTTCCGTGAAGGCTTTGTGAATGATATGAATTTCAAAGTTCGAATTTTTATAATTACCGTGAAATCTAATCAGAAAATCGATCAATATACGTTACATTAGTTAATGTTCTAAATTTAACTTTGACATATTCAAATTAGATAGGGGGCGCTACAATGTAAACATGAAACAGTTGTTCGAAACGTGAACCAAACTGGCGACATATAAGCGACAAAAAATGAAAACACATATAAAAAGGGCACATGTGTTTACGAAAAAGACATCCACGTTAGTCACAAAGGGCAGGGCGTCACTCGGACAAGGGCGGGCGCTGCAAACACAATATCAATTTCTAGATATTGAAATATCCATCGCAAAATCCGCGTTGCAACAAAGAAATACTGATAGATGAGCAAACGTGCATACAAGTACCCGATATTGAGGGGGATTTATAATATATGAATGTTGCATGCATGCTCTTTCTGATATTTAAGTTACTCGCCCTCTTACAATTGACTCTATATGGACTATAGTTTTGTCTGGGCGGAAGGTTGCGACACATGCTGTGTAAAGCAGTGTCTTCCGGTTTACACGAGCGCTAGCATTAAACGATATCTCACTAATGCTCGATCGTTTAAAAATGAGTACCAACTACTTTTATAGTTTTCGAGTGTGACAAAAACATCTTTTAAGTAAAGTGAAGCTTTTTGTTCAAAATAACAAATATAGAATCTAACATCTTATCAAAATAATATACTTATTTTCGATTACGTAATGACTCATTTGAAGGAGCTACATGAGGTATATAACCCGATACTAGTAATATTATATTGGGTGGTGTCCTGTTATTTTCTACCCAATGGCCATGAGTTTTTTTTGTAACACACTCAATTCTTTTATTTTCATGCAAGTTAAACACTTTTCTAATGATTTAAAAAAGAACGTTATATGTAATTAAAATTATTGCTTTCTGACAACCATCTAACCTAATAAGGTTTCTCTAAAGTCATCGTCCTTGAAATGGGCAGAACACACTACATCGAGTTTCCCTGGTGTCCATAGTTGTTTGGTAGCAGGATCCACACGTTTGATTGCAATCCTCCATTTCTTGTTCAATTTCTTTTCATTTGGAAACCGGTGGCCACCAAAATTGTCACAACCGGGGACACAACAATACTGTGGCATCGTATTATTTACTATGGATACAAAATATAAGATAAACCGCGAGGTATTCCGGTTTCGCTCCGAATGTATAACTGATAGTACACGAACGCCATCTATCGTAGAAAATATTGTAGGTGTAAACCATTGCTGGGGCCATACATGTAGTTGCAAATCTGTGTATCTTGAAAGTTTGGATACATTGTATTCATCTGACCACATGTCAGTATTGAGTGACCCATATTGCATCTAATGCATGTGTGTTTGTAAAAACAATTAGTCTTAATACAAAACCCTTTAAAATTAAAATCATAGCAGGACATAGACTTTTGTTCTTTTGTTACCATGTTACCTGTCAGTGCGCACATCAGCCACAAGTGCCCATCCATATTTGCCCATGATTTAGTTGGATCTTTTGACATTCTTAAACGAAACTGCTCATCATAAGATAACCATTTTTGTAAAGGGTTGCTAGTTGCAGTTTCTCTGATTATTGTAAGTTATCTTAATATGTCTGACATTTTTTCAGAATGTTTTTGTATGTAAACAATAATAAAATTGATAAATGCATCTGTCCACATTTCAATGCTAGTAATTTGCTTAATTTTTTTCTGAGCTGTTTGCACATATTGGTTATTGTTTTGCATCGTAAGCGGGCCTGACAAATTACCAGGACATGTAGCTACAAAGTTTTGTTTTAATAAAGTTGTCAAGGCGACAAATTCTCCATTCTAAATTTTTAATTTGTTTTCTTGCGTAATGAAAATGTCAAGTCAAGATCATTAAAAGTAACGAAAGGCAGAGGGTCATTATTGATCGACTCACCTACACCAATCTGTGGGCTGATACTGCTCTGGTTCGCTGCTGGTATGGGAGGGGGGTCACCACAACCCGTAAAAGTACTGCCACTGTTAGTTTCGTTCGAAGTGGTCTGTGTTTCGTCGGCCACAACTGGTGTGTCCGCCGAGTGTGGAACATCTCCATGTCGAGTCTTTTTGTTTTTCTTCTTGGGTGTTCCAGTGTGTCCCTCATACCCCTTGCGGGGTTAATATTGTATTTTCTAGGCGGCATGCTGTCAACAGCCTATCAGGTCAACAACAACCCAAATATCGATCAATCTACAAAACATAAACAAATAAATTAAGTCTTGACAAATCCGACCTAGAAATATACAAATTAAGTACCACTGTTCCGTGTTTAGTGCTATATATAATAAATCACTATAGATTGCGGAAACAGTTAAAACAAAAATATTGTAACGGGAATTCCTGTTTTGATAAATTTGCGATGTAACGGAAATATTCCTTGTTGATAAGTTTGTTATGTAGGCCTAACGGAAATGCCAATTTGAAGATATTCATGACGTAATCTTGTTTTAATATGTTATCAGTTCTATTTTCCATTGGAAAAACTCACAATCAAATGAGAATTTTTTAGACAGTCACACCCGTTTGAAATAAAATAAGCTATATTAAACTTCAATTAAACTTCCGCTATTCAAAGGATTGCCACGCCGGCACTAGTGGAGCGATGTGTATGTCCACCAACTGTTGTTTAAGTGTGCTAGTGCTATAGAAATCAGAATATTGTGTCCGAGTGGAGCGATGTGTATTCCGATGACTGTTGTTTCATTGAGCTAGTGCAATATAAACCAGAATAATGTGTCCTAGTGGAGCGATGTGTATGTCCGCTGACTGTTGTTTCGGTGAGTTAGCATTATGGAAATCAGAATAATGTGTCCGAATAGAGTGATGTTTATGTCCACTGACTGTTGTTTCAGTGAGCTAGCACTATATAAATCAGAATTTTCTGTCCGATTGGAGCGATGTGTATGTCCACTGACTGTTGTTTCAGTGAGCTAGCACTATAGAATTTTGTGTCCGATTGGAGCGATGTGTATGTCCACTGACTGTTATTTCAGTGAGCTAGCACTATAGAAATCAGAATGTTGTGTTCCAGTGGAGCGATGTGTATGTCCAGTGACTGTTGTTTAAGTGAGCTAGCACTATAGAAATCAGAATGATGTGTATGTCCACCAACTGTTGTTTAAGTGAGCTAGCACTATAGAAATCAGAATAATGTGTCCCGTAGTGGAGCGATGTGTATGTCCCCCAACTGTTGTTTAAGTGTGCTAGTGCTATAGAAATCAGAATATTGTGTCCGGGCCGAGTAGAGCGATGTATATGTCCGCTGACTGTTGTTTCATTGAGCTAGTGCTATAGAAATCAGAATAATGTGTCCTAGTGGAGCGATGTGTATGTCCGCTGACTGTTGTTTCGGTGAGTTAGCATTATGGAAATCAGAATAATGTGTCCAAGTAGAGTGATGTTTATGTCCACTGACTGTTGTTTCAGTGAGCTAGCACAATAGAAATCAGAATTTTGTGTCCGATTGGAGCGTTGTGTATGTCCACTGACTGTTGTTTCAATGAGCTAGCACTATAGAAATCAGAATTTTGTGTCCGATTGGAGCGATGTGTATGTCCACTGACTGTTGTTTCAGTGAGCTAGCACTATAGAAATCAGAACTTTGTGTTCCAGTGGAGCGATGTGTATCTCCAGTGACTGTTGTTTAAGTGAGCTAGCACTATAGAAATCAGAATTTTGTGTTCCAGTGGAGCTATGTGTATGTCCAGTGACTGTTGTTTAAGTGAGCTAGCACTATAGAAATCAGAATGATGTGTATGTCCACCAACTGTTGTTTTAGTGAGCTAGCACTATAGAAATCAGAATAATGTGTCCCGGTGGAGCGATGTGTATGTCCACCAACTGTTGTTTAAGTGTGCTAGTGCTATAGAAATCAGAATATTGTGTCCCGGTGGAGCGATGTGTATGTCCACCAACTGTTGTTTAAGTGTGCTAGTGCTATAGAAATCAGAATATTGTTTCAGAGTGGAGCGATGTGTATGTCCGCTGACTGTTGTTCCGAAGAGTTAGCATTATGGAAATCAGAATAATGTATATGTCCACCAACTGTTGTTTAAGTGAGCTAGCAATATAGAAATCAGAATAATGTGCCCCGGTGGAGCGATGTGTATGTCCACCAACTGTTGTTTAAGTGTGCTAGTGCTATAGAAATCAGAATATTGTTTCAGAGTGGAGCGATGTGTATGTCCGCTGACTGTTGTTGCGAAGAGTTAGCATTATGGAAATCAGAATAATGTGTCCGAGTAGAGTGATGTTTATGTCCACTGACTGTTGTTTCAGTGAGCTAGCACTATAGAAATCAGAATTTTGTGTCCGATTGGAGCGATGTATATGTCCACTGACTGTTGTTTCAGTGAGCTAGCACTATAGAAATCAGAATTTTGTGTTCTAGTGGAGCGATGTGTATGTCCAGTGACTGTTGTTTAAGTGAGCTAGCACAATAGAAATCAGAATTTTGTGTTCCAGTGGAGCGATGTGTATGTCCAGTGACTGTTGTTTAAGTGAGCTAGCACTATAGAAATCAGAATGATGTGTATGTCCACCAACTGTTGTTTATGTGAGCTAGCAATATAGAAATCAGAATAATGTGTCCCGGTGGAGCGATGTGTATGTCCACCAACTGTTGTTTAAGTGTGCTAGTGCTATAGAAATCAGAATATTGTTTCCGAGTGGAGCGATGTGTATGTTCGCTGACTGTTGTTTCGGTGAGTTAGCATTATGGAAATCAGAATAATGTGTCCGAGTAGAGTGATGTTTATGTCCACTGACTGTTGTTTCAGTGAGCTAGCACTATAGAAATCAGAATTTTGTGTCCGATTGGAGCGATGTGTATGTCCACTGACTGTTGTTTCAGTGAGCTAGCACTATAGCATTTTGTGTTCGATTGGAGCGATGTGTATGTCCACTGACTGTTATTTCAGTGAGCTAGCACTATAGAAATCAGAATTTTGTGTTCCAGTGGAGCGATGTGTATGTCCAGTGACTGTTGTTTAAGTGAGCTAGCACTATAGAAATCGGAATGATGTGTATATCCACCAACTGTTGTTTAAGTGAGCTAGCAATATAGAAATCAGAATAATGTGTCCCGGTGGAGCGATGTGTATGTTCACCAACTGTTGTTTCAGTGTGCTAGTGCTATAGAAATCAGAATATTGTTTCCGAGTGGAGCGATGTGTATGTCCGCTGACTGTTGTTTCGGTGAGTTAGCATTATGGAAATCAGAATAATGTGTCCCAGTAGAGTGATGTTTATGTCCACTGACTGTTGTTTCAGTGAGCTAGCACTATAGAAATCAGAATTTTGTGTTCCAGTGGAGCGATGTGTATGTCCAGTGACTGTTGTTTATGTCAGCTAGCACTATAGAAATCAGAATTTTGTGTTCCAGTGGAGCGATGTGTATGTCCAGTGACTGTTGTTTAAGTCAGCTAGCACTATAGAAATCAGAATGATGTATATGTCCACCAACTGTTGTTTAAGTGAGCTAGCAATATAGAAATCAGAATAATGTGTCCCGGTGGAGCGATGTGTATGTCCACCAACTGTTGTTTAAGTGTGCTAGTGCTATAGAAATCAGAATATTTTTTCAGAGTGGAGCGATGTGTATGTCCGCTGACTGTTGTTTCGGTGAGTTAGCATTATGGAAATCAGAATAATGTGTCCGAGTAGAGTGATGTTTATGTCCACTGACTGTTGTTTCAGTGAGCTAGCACTATAGAAATCAGACTTTTGTGTCCGATTGGAGCGATGTGTATGTCCACTGACTGTTGTTTCAGTGAGCTAGCACTATAGAAATCAGAATTTTGTGTCCGATTGGAGCGATGTGTATGTCCACTGACTTCTTTCAGTGAACTAGCACTATAGAAATCAGAATTTTTTGTTCCAGTGGAACGATGTGTATGTCCAGTGACTGTTGTTTAAGTGAGCTAGCACTATAGAAATCAGAATTTTGTGTCCGATTGGAGCGATGTGTAAGTCCACTAACTGTTGTTTCAGTGAGCTAGCACTATATAAATCAGAATTTTCTGTCCGATTAGAGCGATGTGTATGTCCACTGACTGTTGTTTCAGTGAGCTAGCACTATAGAATTTTGTGTCCGCTTGGAGCGATGTGTATGTCCACTGACTGTTATTTCAGTGAGCTAGCACTATAGAAATCAGAATTTTGTGTTCCAGTGGAGCGATGTGTATGTCCAGTGATTGTTGTTTAAGTGAGCTAGCACTATAGAAATCAGAATAATGTGTCCCGTAGTGGAGCGATGTGTATGTCCACCAACTGTTGTTTCAGTATGCTAGTGCTATAGAAATCAGAATTTTGTGTCCGATTGGAGCGATGTGCATGTCCACTGACTGTTGTTTCAGTGAGCTAACACTATAGAAATCAGAATTTTCTGTTCCAGTGGAGCGATGTGTATGTCCAGTGACTTGTTTAAGTGAGCTAGCACTATAGAAATCAGAATTTTGTGTTCCAGTGGAACGATGTGTATGTCCAGTGACTGTTGTTTAAGTGAGCTAGCACTTTAGAAATCAGAATGATGTGTATGTCCACCAACTGTTGTTTAAGTGAGCTAGCACTATAGAAATCAGAATAATGTGTCCCGTAGTGGAGCGATGTGTATGTCCACCAACTGTTGTTTCAGTGTGCTAGTGCTATAGAAATCAGAATATTATGTCCGAGTGGAGCGATGTGTATGTCCGCTGACTGTTGTTTCATTGAGCTAGTGTTATAGAAATCAGAATAATGTGTCCTAGTGGAGCGATGTGTATGTCCGCTGACTGTTGTTTCGGTGAGTTAGCATTATGGAAATCATAATAATGTGTCCGAGTAGAGTGATGTTTATGTCCACTGACTGTTGTTTCAGTGAGCTAGCACTATAGAATTTTGTGTCCGATTGGAGCGATGTGTATGTCCACTGACTGTTGTTTCAATGAGCTAGCACTATAGAAATCAGAATTTTGTGTCCGATTGGAGCGATGTGTATGTCCACTGACTGTTGTTTCAGTGAGCTAGCACTATAGAAATCAGAATTGTGTGTTCCAGTGGAGCGATGTGTATGTCCAGTGACTGTTGTTTAAGTGAGCTAGCACTATAGAAATCAGAATTTTGTGTTCCAGTGGAGCGATGTGTATGTCCAGTGACTGTTGTTTAAGTGAGCTAGCACTATAGAAATCAGAATGATGTGTATGTCCACCAACTGTTGTTTAAGTGAGCTAGCACTATAGAAATCAGAATAATGTGTCCGGTGTTCTTTGTCTAGCGTAGCACGTGGTGATGACACTTCCAAATTATGTAAAATACAGCAATAAATTATAAAGGTGATGAAATTCAACATTCTGTGAAATTAAATTCTTAAAACATTAATAAACAAATCCTGTTAAATTATCCGACAGTATATATTGCAGAATTTTCCCAAGTCCACTATCCAATTCAATTTTCAAAATATTTGTTGCTTTGATGATGTTGCTGCACCGAAAAAGAAAGAATTTCAAACGCCCAACCGTTTATATACTCGTACAAAGGGAAGTTACTCTGATTGACATATCATATGTCAACCAAATTCCTGAAGGGGGGACTCCCCTTCAATAATGGAAATTAATTCGTATTTCGAATTAATTTTTATTAAATTCTTCTCCCAGATACAAAAAAGAAAAGACAAGAAAAATACATATAAGATGGATAGGAAACATGCACATTAATAATACACACATTTGATTAAATAAACATATGAAGTGAAAGGGTGACAATTTGTACAATGAACAATAAAATGACAAATCTAATATTATGCAACAAGTAAAAGCAAGAATCATTTATATTCTATGGTGTAAAACGTTTAGATGTTATTATAAAATCTTGAATTACAAGGAAATTACTTTCATTTTCACAATATGGGAGGTTAGAATCACCAAAGAGTAGATTATTAATATTCAAATGACAAGACAGGTTAACAAATAAATAATTTCTTAACCTTTCATACAGAGAACATTGTAGTAAAAAATGCTCGGACGTTTCTACCAGTGTACAACTACATTAGGGATTAGCTTCGATATTTTTCTTATAAAGATAATCCTTAAGCGTACTCTCAGTTCGAATTCTAGTATGTAGTATTTGACCAATTCTAGAACCTGCATAGAAGTAAGATGGGACAAGATTTATTGTGTTATTCAAAAATAATTTCATGGAATTGACTGAAACATTAGTTTTGATATTCGCTGGAAGTTCGTTCCAGAGTAGAACGGTTGAAGGTAAAAAGCTATTATTATGATAAGCTGTACGCGAATGTACAAGAACTAGATTAGAATTGTTCCGAGTGCTATATTGATGAGTTTGTCCGAAAGAGGATGGAACTAAATTGGATAAATATTCAGGAACTGTTTTGTTAACCATTTTGTGAAATAATAAAATCTTATACTTGTTTCTTCGTTCCTCTATGGTTTCCCATCCACATTCTTGTAAAAGTATACGTATACTTGTCAATTTCGTAGCTCCAGTTATTATACGTGTGGCTTCATAGTTAATGTGTTCAAGTTTTTCCTTAAGCGATTTACGGTCTACTTTAAATTTCAACTTACGAATAATATTTAATCTAGAAGACGCCTTTGTTATAATTTCGTTAATATGTGTGGTTCAAGATCCAAGATTAGAAAAAGTGAGACCAAGATGTTTCTGTGAAGTTAAATTTTTTATGGGAACTTTATTAAAATAAAGTGGAGGATGGAATTGAGGCTCGACCTTTCGCGAAATAATCATCGATTCGGTCTTCTTGGGATTGAAATTAACCAACCGGCCATCTGTTTGACCAGTTTTGAACCTTTTGTAAATTTGAATTTAAAGAAAGAGAAATAATTAATGGGTTATCGACGTTTGCATAAATACTGGTGTCATCTGCGAAAAGTTTGATAGGACAATTTATTTAGTCAACGATATCATTGATAAATATAAGAAATAATAAGGGACCTAAAAAGGACCCTTGTGGAACACCTGCATTAACAGTTTTCCAAGACGATTCTTTCCCATTTATAACGACTCTTTGTTTCCTATTGGTTAAATAGTCTTTAAACCATGAAAGTAAATCCCCAACAATTCCCATTTTTTAGTTTAAAAAGAAGATCCCTATGCCATACTCTATCAAAGGCTTTGCTAATATCAAAAAAGATTACTCTTATTTCCTTTCCCTCATCCAGAGCTTTACTGAACATATTCGCAATATACAGAAGTTGATTCCTGGTCGAGTCATTTATTGCAAAACCAGACTGATGTTCTGTGATTAAGTCCCTGATAAAATCAAAAATATGTTTGTAAACACATTTTTCGAAAACTTTTCTAGGAATAGGGAGCAAAGAAATAGGTCGATAATTTCCAATTATGTTTTTATCCTCTTTTTTGTGGACAGTTTCCATTTATTTGGAAAATGTTTAGTTATCAGACTAATGTTAAAAATAGCACACAATGGTTTAGAAATAATATCGTATGCCACTTTTAGCAGTTTGGCATGAATAGCATCTAGGCCCGATGCCTTGTTAGTATTAAGAAGTCTTAGTACATCTTGAACTTCA
The DNA here is from genome assembly GCA_002080005.1 of Gigantidas platifrons. Lineage (NCBI taxonomy): Eukaryota > Metazoa > Mollusca > Bivalvia > Mytilida > Modiolidae > Gigantidas > Gigantidas platifrons. Next base: position 25,562 of record MJUT01035154.1, read on the forward strand.
TATTGCCGAAGAACAATACGATCCAGACATCTCAGTGGCGGTGTAGCTGGTACTGATTTGTCAGTATCATCAATATCTGATTGAGACGAAAAAAAAATGCCTTTTCTTCATCATCGTAAGCAATATTATTAGAACAATTTAGAGGCGGGATGACACAATTGTTTGAGTTTCGCCCAACAAGTTGTGACGCGGATTTCCACCAGTCTCTTACACTGGTTTGACGCGATTTCAATTTGGCTATTAAGTTATCAAAATAAAGTTCTTTTTGTCTACGAATTTTGTTAATAGTTTTGTTCCGGAATTCTCTGACGTTTTCCCAACGAACTGGAAAATTTGATTTGTTCGCTTATCTTAAAGCCGGTTCCGTTTCCTAATGGCTCTACGGATAGCACCATTCATCCACGGAGGGTCGGTCTTTCGTACTGTTATTATTTTGCTAGGAACTGATTCACATGCTGCTTGTAATATTACATTTGAGAATGACTCGCATAAATCATCTAAGCTATTTCCAGAATTAATAAGTTCATCCCAGTCGACACGCTGCAATTGTTCACGATATTTATTAGTTTACACGATCATATAACCATATTCGTCTCTTAAAACATGTATGCATTTTTATAGGGACTTTAAATATACCACCTAAGGAATGGTTGGCCAACATGTATAAGATCAATGACATTCGGATCGGTAGACTAGATTAAATCTATACATGAACTAGAGTTCTCCGTAAAAGGAGTCTGTATACTTAAAAATAAAAACGTAGATATCTAATTTGGTGCGTGCAACACGTTTCTGGAATAACCTTCATCAGATACGCTCAAAATCAAAAGATTGGAAAGTCAAATTATTTAAAGTTTTGGGAGCAATAAAACCAAAGGTCTTAAACAGGATAGCAAAAATCAGCTACGGTCACCTATGGCTATGCCTGAGGGAGGAGAACCTTAGTTATATTAATAATTACATTATTTAGGAACTGTAATCTAATAAACCCATGTCAGTGCCGACTACTCTCGGGAACTAATTGTCCACCAGCAGAGGTATCGACCAAGTGATAGCAATAAAAACGTAGATATCTTATTTATTCTATAATAAGTTATAATACTTAAAATAGAAAATCTATTGTAATATAAAGCGATATTCTTTCTACAGTGAATGTCCTGTCGTCAAGGAAGTCACAGTACACATTTTTAAGGTCTTAAACAGGACAGCTAAAATCAGCTACGATCACCTATGCCTGAGGGAGGAGAACCTTAGTTATGTTAATAATTACATTATTTAGGAACTGTATATTTCAGTAATAAATATATCTAATAAACCGATGTCAGTACAGAGACACTGACTACTGGGAGGATGATACCCTCGGGGACTAATAGTCCAACAGCAGAGGTATTGACCTAGTGATAGTAATAAAAACGTAGGTATCAAATAAACCATGTCAGTACAGAGACACTGACTACTGGGAGGATGATACCCTCGGGGACTAATAGTCCAACAGCAGAGGTATTGACCCAGTGATAGTAATAAAAACGTAGATATCAGAATTATTATATTATAAGTTATAATACTTAAAATATGAAATCTATTGTAATATAAAGCGATATTCTTTCTACAGTGAATGTCCTGTCGTCAAGGAAGTCACAGTACACATTTTTAACACGAAGGCACGTTTTATAGAGGACATCGTTCTTATAGTGTGACAATAATTGCCATGAAGTTATTTATTAAGATTTGAATTTTTCAAATAAAGTAATCCGTAAGTCTGACAAATTTAAATAAACACGATTTTACAATCGGTCCATATATTTTTATTCAGCAAGTTACATATTTTGCAAAGGTTTAATTTATAATGAACTTATCGTTGATTTTTAAGTAAAACATATTGTGTATAGTAAGAAGTATATTATTTATATTTGTTGTGCCTATATTGAATCAATAAACATTTAAAAAGAAGAAAAAATAATACGCATGCATATGATATCATATATTACTTGAATTAATTTAGCATTCCTTATAAGAAGTTGTGCGTGTTTTGTGAGCATTTGTTAGTTCGATCCTAGTTCGTGGTAAGGTATTTGTTACAACTTTGTAAGTGAAATTTGTTAGGTCTGTGGTTTTCAACAGGTGTACTCCAATTTCCTCCACCAATAAAACCAATCACCAAGACACAATTTAAATATTATTGAAAGTGAGACATATAGGTCATCTGAGATATAAATGTAGACTTTAGCATTGTCCTCTCCATTTAATATCCTTGCTATTTCAATATAGAGCCATCTCAGATTTGCCAGTAATGGTGTTGACAACTTCCATTTCTTTTGACAAACAAGAAAGTGTCTAGTTGCGTGAGTTAGTGTACATTGGATAACATTGGACTGTAATTGATAGCGAAAATATGTGTTTAAAGACAAGAGCGGAACAGAGGTTCAAGAAATGGCATAATGGCTTACAACAAACCTACAAAACATCCACGCATAAAAAGGGCCTTGGTGGCTCAATGAGTCGTTGGCTTACCTAACAACTCATAGAAGATTATCACCAATACGGCGTGGGTTCGCGCCCGGCTTTGTAAATTACAAAAATGGGTGCACTCGACTCTCGGCCGCAAGTGATAAAGCTCATGAGTTGTTTGCCCCTGGTCGGTGGTTCTCTCCGGGTACGCCGGCTTCTTCCACCACCAACACTGGTCGCCATGATATAGCTGAAATATTGCTGAAAGTGGCGTTAAACTCAATAAATCAAATCAAATCAAATCCACGCATAAATGGAACCTTAATATCCAGTTGTAAATAATGTTAGCTATAACCTAATATCAGTTATTTAAACTTTGGTTTTTTTTTAATATAACAACATATTCATCAGTTCTGTCTTTCAGTATTTTCAAAAGCAAAATTCGAGAGGTCACGAGTACCAGACTAAAAACAGACGTGTCATACAGTTTGGTTACATTGAGAGGAAATTTTTATATGTACTTATTCATTTTAAAAGCATTCGCGGGTTCAGATATCGTTTATTTTGGAGAAGATGACATGTGTTGACACCCCCTTTTTTATAGTGTGACCAAAATAGTATTTTCACTGGTTGTCCTCTACTTTTAAAATATTTGCAGGATGAACACAAATGTGTCTGGTTTGAATGATGCCAAATTCCAAGTAAAGAGACGCCTTCATTTCATGTTATGCATCTTTACCTTTGCCGAGATGGCATTTCTTGTCGCCTACGGAGGCCACCATTAAGAACATGGATTCAGTCGTTACATGAACCCTCTAACAAACAACAAAATCCAAGGGACAAGTACAAGACTAATTTTGATACGGCGGAGCAATTAAAATGAACTATCCATGAAAACAAGCTAGTGTACATAAATATATAAGAGTTATCTCCCTTATACTATACAACGTCTTTATTTCCAACCTAAGGTGCATGGGGGACACAATCAGCAATATATGTACATGAAAAGGAGAAGAGCTATTGATTGTCAAAGTGAACATAGTACACATTAAAAAATAAAAGAACATAAAATAAACAATAGATATTAGTGGTGCTCATAGATGAACAAAAAGATGCTACCTGCATAGCATGTGACTTAGTTACATATTATCTTTTATAAATTTACACATCCTCTTTATGACAGCCATTCAAATAAATAAACAAATAAATCCAGACCAATATCAACATAGCACCTTGCATACTACCATAAATTACACCAAATAATGAACATTCGAATTAGAAAAGAACGGATCATTCATCTTGTTCTCTCGTTAACAAATCCTGAAGTATCATCCGAGTCAGCACTATGACACAATCATGCCATTGTCTGTATAGCATTTGACATCTTCACATCTGGTAACACATAGTAAGAGAAACACCACTTAAAAATATACAAATACAACAAAGCAAATTAGGCAAACATTAAGAAAGTCTTAGAAAACACCCAAATTATTGCACAAACAAGATAACACAAATGTGAATGAATTGTGGAATATATTTAAAAACAAGTTAATTGAATGTGTAGAAAGCATTATCACATCTAAACTACTTACTTAAATAAGCTACCTGGCAGCTGTTTAATGTATGATATAGGTAATTATTTTCACTGAAACCATTATGATACATATACCTTGAAAGGAAGGAATATCAGGTAGCTAATTTTAATGGATACTCCTTTCATACCAATATCACAAAATAGGGATTTATAAGGTAGTTTATTTTCATGGATACCAATTTGGTACCAATATCACACACGATTGATGCAAGATACCTTATTTTCACGTATAACATTTCGTTACCTAAATCATACACTGTCATCATTTGAGGTAGCTTAATATGTTTGAGAGATGTAAGGTAGCTAATTTTCATTGATACTCTTTCTTACAAACATCACAAACAAGGCAGACATGAGGTAGCTTATTTTCATGGACAGCCTTCTGATACATATGCCACAAGTTTCAAAGTTTTCAATTGATGCAGTGAACAAATGAAATGTAGCTTATTTTCATGGAAGACATATAGGACAATCCTAAGAGACATATCATCAAATGAAGAGAGACGTAATGCAGTTTATTTTCATGAATAAAATTTCATTACATAAATCACACACTGGCGTTATCTGCGGTACTGGGATGACGCGTGATAACTTTTTGTCATGGATTACATGCTGATATATATGAGAAATGTATTAGAAATGTAAGGTAGCTTATTTTCATGCACAGTCTCCTGAAACCTATATCTTCGAATGAAAGGACGTACGTCAGTTTATTTACATGGATAACATTCTGATACCTGCATGAAACACTTGGAAGACGCACGGTAGTTTATTTTCATGGATAACATTCTGATACCTACATGAAACACTGGGGAGACGCACGTAGTTTATATTCATGGATAACATTCTGATAGCTACATGAAACACCGGGGAGACGTACGGTAGTTTATATTCATGGATAACATTCTGATAGCTACATGAAACACTGGGGAGACGCACGGTAGTTTATATTCATGGATAACATTATGATAGCTACATGAAACACCGGGGAGACGTATGGTAGTTTATATTCATGGATAACATTCTGATAGCTACATGAAACACCGGGGAGACGTACGGTAGTTTATATTCATGGATAACATTCTGATAGCTACATGAAACACTGGGGAGACGCATGGTAGTTTATATTCATGGATAACATTATGATAGCTACATGAAACACCGGGGAGACGTATGGTAGTTTATATTCATGGATAACATTCTGATAGCTACATGAAACACCGGGGAGACGTACGATAGTTTATATTCATGGATAACATTCTGATACCTACATGAAACACTGGGGAGACGCACGGTAATTTATTTTCATGGATAACATTCTTATACCTACATGAAACACTTGGAATACGTACCGTAGTTTATTTTCGTGGATAACATTCTGATACCTACATGAAACACTGGGAATACGTACCGTAGTTTATTTTCGTGGATAACATTCTGATACCTACATGAAACACTGGGGAGATGTACTGTAGTTTATTTTCAAGGGTAACATTCTGATAGCTACATGAAACACTTGGGAGAGGTACGTAGTTTATTTTCATGGATAACATTCTGAAACCTACATGAAACACTGGGAATACGTACCGTAGTTTGTTTTCGTGGATAACATTCTGATACCTACATGAAACACTGGGGAGATGTACAGTAGTTTATTTTCAAGGGTAACATTCTGATAGCTACATGAAACACCGGGGAGATGTACAGTAGTTTAATTTCGTGGATAACATTCTGATACCTACATGAAACACCGGGGAGACGTACGTTAGTTTATTTTCGTGGAAAACATTCTGATACCTACATGAAACACTGGGGAGACGTAAGGTAGTATATTTTCATGGATAACATTCTGATACCTACACAAAACACTGGGGAGATGTACAGTAGTTTAATTTCGTGGATAACATTCTGATACCAACATGAAACACTGGGGAGACGTACGGTAGTTTATTTTCAATGGATAACATTCTGATGCCTACATGAAACACCGGGGAGACGTTCGGTAGTTTATTTTCATGGATAACATTCTGATACCTACATGAAACACTGGGGAGACGTACGGTAGTTTATTTTCGTGGATAACATTCTGATACCTACATGAAACACTGGGGAGACGTACGGAAGTTTATTTTCATGGATAACATTCTGATACCTACATGAAACACTGGGAGACGCACGGTAGTTTATTTTCGTGGATAACATTCTGATACCTACACAAAACACTGAGGAGATGGACAGTAGTTTAATTTCGTGGATAACATTCTGATACCTACATGAAACACTGGGAGACGCACGGTAGTTTATTTTCGTGGATAACATTCTGATACCTACACAAAACACTGGGGAGATGTACAGTAGTTTAATTTCGTGGATAACATTCTGATACCTACATGAAACACTGGGAGACGTACGTTAGTTTATTTTCGTGGATAACATTCTGATACCTACACAAAACACTGGGGAGATGTATAGTAGTTTAATTTCGTGGATAATATTCTGATACCTACATGAAACACCGGGGAGACGTACGTTAGGTTATTTTCGTGGATAACATTCTGATACCTACACAAAACACTGGGGAGATGTACAGTAGTTTATTTTCCGTGGATAACATTCTGATGCCTACATGAAACACCGGGGAGACGTACGGTAGTTTATTTTCCGTGGATAACATTCTGATGCCTACATGAAACACCGGGGAGACGTTCGGTAGTTTATTTTCGTGGATAACATTCTGATACCTACACAAAACACTGGGGAGATGTACAGTAGTTTAATTTCGTGGATAACATTCTGATACCAACATGAAACACTGGGGAGACGTACGGTAGTTTATTTTCCGTGGATAACATTATGATGCCTACATGAAACACCGGGGAGACGTTCGGTAGTTTATTTTCATGGATAACATTATGATACCTACATGAAACACTGGGGAGACGTACGGTAGTTTATTTTCGTGGATAACATTCTGATACCTACATGAAACACTGGGGAGACGTACGGAAGTTTATTTTCGTGGATAACATTCTGATACCTACATGAAACACTGGGAGACGCACGGTAGTTTATTTTCATGGATAACATTCTGATACCTAAATGAAACACTGGGAATACGTACCGTAGTTTATTTTCGTGGATAACATTCTGATACCTACATGAAACACTGGGGAGACGTACGGTAGTTTATTTTCGTGGATAGCATTCTGACACCTACATGAAACACTAGGGAGACGTATGGTAGTTTATTTTCGTGGATAACATCCTGATACCTGGATGAAACACTGGGAAGACGTACGGTACTTTATTTTCGTGGATAACATCCTGATACCTGGATGAAACACTGGGGAAACGTACGGTAGTTTATTTTCGTGGATAACATTCTGATACCTACATGAAACACAGGGGAGACGTAAGGTACTTTATTTTCGTGGATAACATTCTGATACCTACATGAAACACCGGGGAGACGTACGGTAGTTTATTTTCTTGGATAACATTCTGATACCTACATGAAACACTGGGGAGACGTACGGAAGTCTATTTTCATGGATAACGTTCTGATACCTACATGAAACACTGGAGAGACGTACGGTAGTTTATTTTCGTATATAACATTCTGATACCTGCATGAAACATGGGGGAGACGTACGATAGGTTATTTTCGTGGATAACATTCTGATACCTGCATGAACACTGGGGAGACATACGGTAAAAAATTGTTATGGATAACAAATTGATACATGCATGACACACTGGGAAGACGTAGGGAATAAAAAACGTTCAAGGATAACCCTTTGATACATATATCATACAATGAACGCATGCAAAGTATCTTATTTTCACGCAAAACTATATTTTGTTTTTATTTTATTTACAAAATACACATATATATACAACATAATTTCATATAATTAACTACATTAATCAACTGTATTATTATTATGCTTTATTTTATGCCTAGTTTTGACTCTTTTTTCATATTTTCTAACAACAATTTTATAAAGTATGAGGAAACTAAGTTTGCCGCTTTCTAGATTTTATATCTTTAAACAAATATCTATTTTTTTTAAACTGTATATTTTATAACGAAACTTTAATATGACAATATCATGCAATGAATGAATGTCAAGTAGTCTATTTGCATGTATACTCATTTCATACCAATATCACAAAATAGGGATACATAAGGTAGCTTATCTTCATGGAGAACACTTTGGTACGAATATCACACACTATTGATGCAGTGAACAGATGCAATGTAGCCTATTTTCATGGAAAATGTTATGACACCTATACCATGTAAGGAATGTCAGGTAGCTAATTTTCATGGATACCACTTTGGTACCAATATCACACACATAAGTATTGCAAGGTAGCCTCATGAATAACATTTCGTTACAAGCATCACACACTCACATTATCTGAGGTAGCTTACTTTCGTGGATAACACCTTAATACCTCTGTCATATGTCTGAGAGATGTAAGGTAGCTTACCCCCTTTTTGAAGGCGGGAGAAAATTCCCATTTCATCCAAAGTTAAAAGAAAATAACATATTTCTCACAAAATCTGCACAAAATTTTAATGTTCTAGCAACTTGTGAAAGTTTGAATTGCTATAATCATTACCTCCGATTTTTTTCAAGGCTCACATACCTACATATTACAAGAAATTTATACTATTATACTGCAATCAGGACTCCCATGTTTTTAATTTTGTTTCCCAAAATTTCATCTTTTGCAGATTTCAAGAATACCCCTAAATGGATAGAATACCATAAGTTTTCTTAAATCTTGATTGGAATATGAGTGTTAATAGGATTCATTATGCCAGGATTATTTTGTGGTGTTTGACAAACATTTGACACCACCTCTTTCTTAAACCATTGCTTACTGTGGGTTTTGTTAGCCATCTTGTTTTGTGCGATGTCGAAATTGAAAACCTGACTGATAATAACATAGATGTAGCATTATACTAATGATGTATTACTAAACATAGTATTGTCTTCTTCCTCGGGAACATATTTCTTATAGAGTTATCTGGTGAGCAATAGTGATCTCGCCGTTGGCTTTGGTACTATACATCACCAGACAACACAATAGAAACCGCATCAATAGTGTAATAGTTAGCGTGCTCGCTTCGAGCACGGTAGATCGTGGGTTCGAGCTCCGATCGGGTCAAACCAAAGACTATGAAACTGGTATTTGTTGCTTCTCTGCTATGCATGCAGCACTAAGCAAGGGGAAAGAGCAAAGACTGGTTGGCGCTCGGAATCAGGATAATGTGTATATCCGCGGACTGTTGTTTCAGTGAGCTAGCACTATAAAAACCAACTAAGCGTGTTGATCTATTACAAAATGGACCTCGTCATCATCTCATTGAAATGTGACGTGTTCTCGCCAGGACATAACTGACAAATTGATGGGTTGGCGTTAAATAACAATCATTCATTCACTCGAAAGGTAAAGAAGAAATAAAACATTAAAAACTTTATCTTAAAACAATCAAATTGACGGTAGAAAATAAAAGTTAAATAATAGCGAGCATCGCAAGATGCGAGCTAAACAGCAACATGTGTGCGAGCTAAACAGCAACATGTGTGTAAGGAGATGAATCAATAGATGAACAATACCAACCGGAAATGGATTTTAAGTTTCGTCGTAGAATGGACAATCGGAGTGAAGTACAGAAAATAGTCTTTTAATTTGAATAAAAAATAACTATGCAGTTTAAAAATAAAAAAAAAATTAGAAAGGAAACCGTACAGCTTCTTTACATGAAACGATTAATTTATTTAAAAAATGGACAATCGTTAGACCTTCTTGTTTCGCCCCTAAAGAACGATCGGTCCTAAAAAAAAAGTCGTCCCCGATATATCTCGGCCCTAAAAAAATAGTCGTCCCCGATATATCTCGGCCCAAAAAATCTCCTTTGCAATAGAATTAACTGGGTAAGTCGAATTGAAGAACAAAGAAACAAAGAAAAATAATCAAGAATAATGAAGAAAAGAACCCAAAACTACTATTTGTACATGTACATGTCTATGCGTAGATGCGATGCTCGCTTGTAGGCTGTGCCTAATCCATATTAGTGGTCTACAATATAACAACAAACTATATGGTTTATTAACCTTAGTGTTTATAATTGTTTTTGGACAATTACTTAGTTTGTTTGTTCAAATTATAATACAATGTCTTTGACCATAATGATGACCAGAATTGACGTCATGAGTGGTATAAGGATGAGTAGATTCAAATCCCGCATGTGTCTTACTAGAAGATCTAATGTCTTGCTGGTGTTCACTCCGTTGAGGGACTCTGACCTGCCTTGTCTTGTTCACCTTGTTTGAGGTGTTTACAATTTCAGGTTCTCCATTGCCTACACCAGACACAACAAACTGGTGTTTTCCCTGACCACTGATAATCCTGAAGGAATTATCATCAAGGTCGTATACTGTCACCTCAGCGTTACGCCAATTTGTATGCTTGTGACTACTTTGTAAGCAATCTATGACTGCTTGGAGAAGCTCCCGAAGAGATGCTGTTCGTTTATCATTAGCTGTTCCCTCGTTGCCGCAGTACTTAATCATAACTCGACCTATAACTCGTTTGTTTATTACTTCTACTTCAATAACTTCATCTAGAAACTGAAATATAACATGTTTGCTCAATAGTCACTTAAATCACATTGTGGATAAGAATGATCGTTTTTTAAACTGTATTCTATCGATTATGAAAGTTTGTATTGGTTCAAAGTTGACAAGATCGCATCGTTTGCGTAATAGTTAGCATATTCACCTTGAGAGTGTGGTAGACCGTGGGTTCGCGTGCGATTGGGTCAAATCAAAAACCTTTAAATTGGTGTTTATTGGTTCTAGCTAAGCGGGAAGCATTAAGGTCAAGGAGCAAAGACTTGTTGATTGGCTCATAATCAGAATAATTTGACCCAGTAACACAACACGACTGTTTTATCAGTGAGCTAGCATAATAAAAATATAACTAAGCTTGCTGGGATAGTATAAAGCGTACATCATTATAAAGTCATCGGGTGTAACTTATCCTCGCCATGATATAGCTGGAAAATAGCTTATATGGCGTTAAACAACAATCACTCATTTAAAGTTGATCATTATTCCTGACTATGTCTTCTGATAGCCTTGTGTACTATCTAAACACTTACATGAGAGTAAGGCTTATCGCCCCTGATCTGCCACAAATGACAACTTTTGCATCATAAAGAATAAATTGATTACGTGTCAAGTTCAAAATTATGACTCGACATTCCTTTCAATTACGCTTTTCCCGATTACCCGTATGTGGGAAACACTTGCACGACATCATCACTTCTCTAAGATAGAATGCTTAATCCCATAAAACCATCTTAATCTCTGTCACGTTTTATTAAAGTACCCGTACCAATCATTGAGATAGAACCATCATGTATATATGTTGTAGGGATTACTAGCCTAATCTCTGTCACGTTTTATTAAAGTACCCGTACCAATCATTGAGATTGAACCATCATGTATA
>MJUT01035154.1:39399-51383 GCA_002080005.1 Gigantidas platifrons
CCAATTGTGATCAGCCCTTTGGTATCTTCAAAGTCTTCTTATAATCGGAAGTGTTATAAAAATTCTGCATGTGGTGTTAATTATGGTATCGGACATTTCACTGAACAGACATATTCTCAAATTAACATCGGCCCGAGTATTTGTTGTGCCTATTTATAATCTATGACAAATTAAAAAGAAGGAAAACATGATATATATACCATAATTGTTTGAATTAATTATTTAGCATTGCGTAAGACGGAGTTACATGAGTTTTGTGAGAATTTGTGAGTTCGATCCCCACGCGTGGTGAGGTGTATTTGTTGCAACTTTACGTGTTCAACCTTGACAGAGACTTTTGGTAGGTTGATGGTTTTCAACTGCTACTTCGATTTCCTCCACCAATAAAACCGATCTCCAAAATATAACTTAAATATTGTTGAAAGTGGCATTAAACATATATATATAATATATTTCTTACAATACACAATATATATATTTTACTTAAAAAAACCAACGATAAGTTCTTTATAAATTAAACTTACCATATGTACGTTAGCCATCGTCTATCTCTGTTTACTTGTTCAATTAAAATAAATGGATCGATCGTAAAATCCTTTTTAAATTCGTCAGGCTTACTGATCCCTTTATTCGAAAATTTCCAATCAGAATTCAAGTCTCTTATCTGAAATATTAAATAAATTCATGGAAATTGTTGTTTAAAAATAGAACTCGTAAATTTTCTTAAGTAAGATTTAAATTTAACCATGTAAAATATAATTAGTTACATATGACCAGTAACACCAACACAGGATTAAGAGTTTTGAAATCTGAACGGTAAAGATAACTATTCACAATGGTGAGTAGATTTGTTTTTCAAAGACATTTCTCTTGTTCTCGTATTATCAATTAAGAGTTATTGTGTTTAACGTCATTTTCAACAATATTTCAGCTTTATCGTGTCGGTTTATTAATTAGAATTATATATAAATGTTCAATAGGTATTAACTGGTACAGATGTATATATTATATAAAACAAATTTTAGCACATTCACGTTCAAGTGAAATAAGTATGCTTCTACTTCTATTAAATACAGACCATCCCCAACAACGAGAAGATGATGTTATCTAATGTTTCCAGAAAAGGTTCAGGATAAATTTAACTCTAAAATTATTTTTTTTAAATAGACAATTTGAGCCACAAGTAAATACACAAATTGTAGAAAAATAGTTCGAATTCTTAGATTGGTGCTATAAACTAATAATTAATTAAATACAGACAAATACTATTATATTCTATTTAAAAAAAACAACAAGTTTTGACGAGTATAGTTGTTCTTTTCAAATACAATTAATGTAATATAGAACGGACATTCTTTTCTTTTTTTGTCCAAATATATTTTGGAATAAAATGAAAAATAAAAAATACCACACTGTCGTGTCGGAAAACAATTCCACACTCAAATATGTCATCACAGAAAGTGGCATAATCGATACCCCTAACACACAAATACATGAGTACTGACTTTCCTAACTTGGCACAGGTACTTCAATAAAAAGTGGTGGGGTTAAACATAGTTGTATGGGTCCAAGCCCCTCTCGTTGTTAAATAATGCGGCCATGTAAGTGTTATCCACATTTGAGTACATTACAATGCCAACCCTCACATATATAACTGAGCGACCAGCATTATTATAAAGAACGCTATACTCTTAAACATTATGCATAATATAGTTAATCTTCGTGACACAGAAGTTGTCATAAGTGTAATATTAATTCTATTAAAGGAAACCGATTTCCTCAACTATTAACTAAATATTAGATAGTATATATAGTGTTTCGTTTGTTTTTCTTGGTTTATTTGTTTACTGTTTTTGTTTGTTTCTTTTATTATTATTACTTTTTTTTGCCAAAAATTTACAAAGAATACACAGGAAAAGAATGTTGAAGCAACATACGACAAGGAAAACTTATTAATTCCACCAATCCTCTGATTACCCCTTCGGTATCTTCACACTTCTATATTACCTGCCGAACCCTAGTTCTTTATGGTCTATTTTTATTTGACCGTAAAATGGATCCTTAAGAGCTACATGTGCGCAGCTAATATTATATAATATTTTTTCAGACTCTAATAGTGGTAAATTATATTAAAAATATACATAATAGAACAGTAATAATTTTCGAAAAAGAGCGAGGAGCATATATGTTGCTTGTAAAAAGGGTGATTATATATTTATAGGATGTCCACAAAAATTATACAATATTGTCTGACAGTGTGGTATTTTTGTTTTTCCATTTTATTAGAAATATTGAAAGGCAGTATTGATGAATATATTATATTAAAAGCAAACCAACATTCTAAATAACTGATATTAGAAGGAAGGAGAGTTTGAAGATACCAAAGGTGTAATCAGAAACCGTAAATTGACAACAGACAACACAAAGGCCAAAAGAAAAAGGTCAGATTATATTAAGCTTCCATTTATACGTGGACGTTTTGTTTGTGTTTCGTAGACTTACTGTAAACCAATATGTTGATTCACTTCTTTTCTTCTGTACCTCTGTCATTCTCTAGTTTTAAACACATATTTTTCACTATTTATTTCAGTCTGGTGTTATCCATGGTACAATAAACCACGAAGTTATGAACAAATTAGTTCGCAAATATAAAGGAAGGTTGGCTGCACCATTACAGGCAAATCTACGAAAGATTCGTACTAAGGTAGAACAAGCACTGGATGGTGAAGACAACGTTAAAGTCTATATATATATCTCAGATGAGCTTCCAGAACCTATATGTTTACAAACGGGTAAAGGAGAAAACGAGCTTGTTTTTGATATAGATGAAGATGGCATAGACTATACATGGACAAAGAAAACATTCTGGAAAAGGACAAAGGAATTCTTTTCAGATGTCGCCCACAAAATTGTTGAAGGAGTACGTTCGGTATTAAACAATGTATTGTCAATCGGTAGCTCTGCTATGAAAGCATTAACATATTTGTAATTTGAATTTTGTTTACCCCTCAGCTGTGCTAACATATGTATGTAAGGAACATGTGTTTTGTATGTATATATGAGTGTCCATTGGTGCTATATACATTTAAGACAGCGAAAACTAAATAAACTATTGTGTATCAAATTGCATAACGAGGTATATTGTTCCTATATTTCGTTTTTGTTTAGATTTAATACAAACACCAAGTAATGCATTAATAATCGTATATTCTTCAGCATTTGTGTAAAACACAATAACAGTAGGTAATGTTTTCTAATAATGATATATTTTCGTCTCATTTAAGCCGTAGATCATGTTTGTTGTCGCATCTTGTTTATATAACATAATTTGGGGACACAATATATTCAATCATAATAATATACAATGTTGACATGAACAACAACTACTTCCTTTCTCTTCCCCAATGTAATGAACAATTAATTTGTGTGTGTGTGTTTTGTTTTGTCGAAGTAAGCATGGATGGATAAATAACAAATTTGCTTTTTATTTAGCAAAAACTATGTTAAAAGAAGTATTTTGAAACCTTAAATTTCTTGCACCCTAGCGCGAGCCTAATTTTTAGTCAGCATGTCTTTTTTTCATTAAAACAGGGTTCTTCTGAATAACAAATCCAATGGTGTACTTTTTACAACTGTGATAATATTCAATATCTTTTATGTAAATTTTGACGCAGGTGTCTTATTCGGCGAAATTTTTTTTTCTAATTGTTTATTTTAAAAATAGAAAAGTGTTACATACAAATGAATTTCAATACACAGAATACAATATATATAAATTATATTTTGTTACATGAATGAATGAATTTTATTCTCATAACCCAAATACATATAGTTACAGGGAAGTAAATAATAATATACAACATATTAAATTGTGTACATGAGTGGAAAAATTACAATTACATTAACCAGGAAGTGGGACTTTCATACTAACAATCTATATAAATTTACATAGTTTTTCTAATACAATAACATTACATGAAGTAAATAACTCCTTAAATTTGAAGGTATTGGCATTGTTACAGCAATAACTCGGTAAATACTTTTCCCTTTCTTGTTTTAAATAATTACATGACATTATATAATGAAACTCGTCACCGATATCAGCAGAGTCGCAAAGATGACACAATCTGTCAGCTCTTGACACATTGTGCCATCTTCCCGTCTCTACTGGTAATCGGTGACCACCACATCTAAATTTACAAAAATTGAACATGTGGTAAAATATATATATTTTTTTCTATTTTTAATTCTGTCTTGAAAATTCTATAACACAAACCCTTTTGAAGTAGAATTCATATTTTCGGACCATTCTTGAAAAAATTGGTCTTTTAATTTCTGTTCGACACTACTTGATAACCAAACAGTAGAATAACTATTTTGATCAAGCCAAATATTTGACATTCCACAACTATTAAATATATTTTGTATAAAAGATAACCATTTGTTTTCATATCCATAATTAGTAAAATTTATATACATTAACTTATAAAGTAAATAAGATAGTTTAAATTATTTTCCGTTTAATATTCTACACCAAAATCTTATCATACGAACTTTCATTATTACAGACATCGGATACCTTCCTAACTCACCATATACCATAAAATTTGGAGTGGATTGCTTAAGATGTAAAAATTAGCTTACAAAAATGCAAATGAACTCTTTCTATAATATCAATATTTTCGAAACCCCAAATTTCTGAACCATACAAGAGTATTGGTAAAATAGATTTATCAAACATATCAAGTTGGCATTCGATAGATGATTTGTGCTTCCTACACTTTTACATGGCCTTTGTCGCTTTTTATTGTAGGTATTTTCTGGTGGCTAAAAAGGATCCACTTCTTGCAAAAAATATTCCAAGAAATTTGTAGTCTTTTACAATTTCAATTTCATTGTTATCAATGTGAAATGTCAAATTTTTAAGAATTCTTCCTTTTGAAAAAATTAAAATCTTAGTTTTCTGAACATTATTTTTAATTTCCATTTTTTGCAATATGTAGAAAATTCATTTAACATAATTTGTAGGTCATCTCTACATTCTGATAACAAAAGTGTATCATCTGCATATAAAAGTATCAATATTTTAAAATATACCATTAGCTCATTTTCAATGTCTCGACTGATTGAATCAATTCCTTTCATATTTAGTCCTTCTAAAAAATCTTGTAAATCGTTTAAATAAATTGAGAACAGTAAGGGTAAAGATTTTCACCCTGTCTAACTCATATTTCACATGCAAGCAATGTTTTCATACAAGCAATTTCGCCGAAATTGTTTACCTGACAATTGTCTAATTAAATAAAATGTCGAACCAATTTAATTAGAAATTGATAAAGTCCCTCGGTGGGACGAACATTTTTTCATTCAACAAAGTGTTTCTTTAATTTTTTATCATTTTGTTTTGTGCACTTGGTTAGGAACGTCACATAACGCCCGTTATCGTTAAGGACGTTTACAATATTGAAAAACTATATGTATTCTTATTCAAATAAAGTCCGGATTTATTGAAATTATTTTACTTAGCTTTTTATATCGGTAGATTCTATGAGATCTGTATTTTTGGTATAAACATATTTATTCATGATAAACTGTTATGTTATAATACACACAAACTAGCTTGTTTCCGAATCCTGTCATGTTAAGCTTATATTAATCCGTCTCCTATGAATTATAATTGACTAGTATAGGAAACAAGTTATAGAACATGCTATATGACAAATCTAAAAAAAAACAATAATAGATAGTGGAATAACAAAACAGAAAGATATGAAATTAGTAATACAGATGAAATGCAACCTAGAATTGTGATGTAAATCTTTTGCTTTTGAGAATAAAATTCTGTACCTTGATAAAAATTTCTATATTTTGATCGACACTTAAGGTGTTCATTACGTAAATCAGTATATTTTTTGAATGAAATCAAAAAATGGGATGTAGACTCGACTTTACCACATGCACAAATAGGGGAATCCACCAGATTTCGAATGAACAGGTGTTCATTTAATGAGCTACTGTTCATTCTTAACCTGGGGCAGTGTTCACGAAAGTATCTTAGGACTAAGACATGTCCTAAGACCATCTTAGGACAAATCTTAGTCCTAAGTCATGTTCTCGATCATGTCCTAACTTGGGACATGTCGCAAAATTTGTCTTAACTTTAGGACATCTACGGAGGTGTCTTAAGATGGTCCTAACCACGTAATTATAATATAATTTGATATGTTGTACCAAAAACGAACTTTAGTTTGTAGAATATGATTGGTATACACCTTTATGCTGTTTTTAAATCTAGATAAGTGAACTATCAATGATTTTTCTATTATAATTTAAACGGCACACGAGATATCTTTTGTTCATCTTAAATCAGTAATTCATTGAAAGTTTGAAATCAGCTCACTCGAAAGTAATCACACAAATATTAACGGTAATGACTGTACTTCGCTATAAAAGCGTGCTATACATTAGTTGTATATCGTATATGACCTTCAGAACTACGTATATATGGATAACTGCAAATTAAAGAAAACAAGAATCAGACTCATGGGATGCAGCGTAAAAAGTAGATGAAACTGAAAAAAACACACTTTATTTACATCTTATATTTCATTATGAGTATTTTCATTAAGAGTTTGCTATATTTTAATATTGGAGATATTGTTGTACACAATATTTCTATTTTCCTAATCATTGTGTTGACACTTAGGACATAGTTAAGACATCCTAAGTTAGGATAGTCTTAAGATAGCTTCGAGATTACTCTTAGGACATGTCCTAAGATGGTCCTAAGACCATCCTAAAAATCGTTCTAAGACATATTTTAGGACAAATCTTAGGATACTTTCGAGAACACGACCCCTGGTGTGCAAAATTTGACCCAATCGAGTGCCACTGTAATAATATGCAGGACATTTTCTATTTTGGGTTTTAATACGCTCCTTAAATATATTCAAAAATAGTTTTAGTTTATATCCTGAATGACCGTAATAATCAAAATAAATCCAGTGTTTTATATTCAAAGATTTAGCATTTTCTCGAAAATCGGCTTTTGCGGTTAAAATTACGGACGTTAATAACGATTCATTCCAATCTCCACAGTGGAGCCATTTGTTTTATTTCCTTTTACAAGGGATTATCTTAATCTTGAAATGTTCAAGATATTTTATCTGCTTGGAATCTATTTTTTTAAAAATTCTATTTTTTCATAATATTTACTTTTGTATTCTTTTTTTGAGAGATCAATTCAGGTTCCCATAAAAACTCCGATAGGCTCTATTCAGGCTAAAGAAATTGAATATTTTACCTTTAGTTATATACATAGTGCGTGACTATTCATTATTGGGCTCCACTGCGGATTTTGTAATAAAAATAGGAACATTTCAGAATTTTCCCGTATTTGGCCATCTCCAAACATCAGAGACGTAGAGTTAGACAGCGGGCATCCGCTCCTTCCAAAATCTGGATGGCAAGATGAAGATTTAACTCTGATTTTGAGAAAAAAAAATGGAAACATCATAAGTAAGCTTACTTTTTGCAGATACAAGTGCTTTCAAAACTATGTGTAAAGGGGGACAAAAACACGAAAACAAAACAAAATTATACTTTTATTAAATCGAAAACTTGCAACACAAAACTTCCTTTTTAACCAGCATATAAATGTTCCCTTTGGTAGAATAAAAAGGCTTTCCCTTTTTATGGAAATTATGCTTAAATAGGCCTTTATGGTATATAGACATCGTCTGCTAAAAGTTGCACCAAGTACACCTTATATACCACAAATTTTCAAAGTCGTTGAACACAGTACCATAGCCAGATCGTATAGTCGCTGCTTCTCGAACCTTGCAGATTTACACTGACAGTGCGAATCCCATCGGAACAGTTCTGTCTTCTTTTTTTTTGCAACATAGTATATGATTGTTGGTTTAAGTGATAAAAATGTAGATTATATATTAAGTTGTTTAATTTGTTTACATGTAAGAATTGTGAGTGTACAATATATATGTTTCAAAAGCCGTACAACAAATTCTTCCTTACATATATAGAGACATAACACGATTTTACATGCAAGTGGTTAATTTATATATATATTTTTTTATCAATATTAACTATTCTGTCGTGTTTTTTTTTCGAACATCACATAACCCGTCATTCATAAAATAAAGCAATTTAGCACATGTCGTTTTTATCGGAAGCAAATCATCATATGGAGCTTGTTTTATATAGTTGTGCTTGGTACAAAAATGTAGTTATTTTCTTAAATCCTGTAGTTGGGAAATAAAATCGTCTGCTATGTTTTGTTTATTCGCATGATACATCACCAACACTATAAGTAAATAAGTAGTGCGGGGGTACAATAGTCATGGTCGCATGGGCGCTGTTAAGCTTAGCTTTAGTATTTTTGGTTGTTGAATTATGAAACTGTATATTCATTTATTGCAAAATAACGTATTTGTCGTGAGTACTTAGACGGCATAAGAAATCATGGTTAGCGGTCGAGAAGTGTCCAAAAGTACATATTTAATATGACAGATAATTCTGGAATAACCTTCATCAAGTATGCTCATAGCCAAAAGATTGAAAAGGCCAATAATTGGTGCAGTATATCAAAGGGTCGAATGCCAATATTGGCTATTGTTACATCCTGGGTGATATTTA
The DNA here is from genome assembly GCA_002080005.1 of Gigantidas platifrons. Classification (NCBI taxonomy): domain Eukaryota; kingdom Metazoa; phylum Mollusca; class Bivalvia; order Mytilida; family Modiolidae; genus Gigantidas; species Gigantidas platifrons. The sequence goes on from MJUT01035154.1 coordinate 48,055, forward strand.
CGTTAGTTTTAAAGGCGTTGTCGCGGTCGTGATCGTATGGTATTTGGGTTTATAACTACCTTTACTACATAATTATTTTATTTAAACAATTTTATTGGCTATCATGCTGTCACCTGACATTCCGTAAAATTTGATATTGTTTGATTAAAACTCGTATTGACTCGCTTTCACTTTCACTTTCCATTGCATTATGTATGACGTCATAATGAAGTGATTTCACTTTCAATTTTCACTTTCATGTAATAAAACAATTACAGTCTTTTGTATCGGTGAATAAAGGCTTCGGTGAATATCGATTTTAAGGTCCATAAAAACTCGTATTGACCTCAACAAAAGACTATAATTGTATAATATAGACCGGGCCCGATTCACCATTATGACGTCAAATGTATTTCTGGTTTCTTCGAGTCTTTATTTGGGAAGAAAATTGGGCTTGCTTTTGGAGGCGAAGTATAATATAACAAATAGTTCACGGTACCTCGGGCCAAATGGCAGTTTATGGACCGGTCTGTCACCCACAAAATACTATATGGACCTCAGCTTCGCTTTGGTCCATGTAATATTTTGTGGGTGACATCCCGGTCCATAAACTGCCATATGGCCCTCAGTACCATGAACTATTTGATAAATATATGCAATCATTGCCTATCATCACTAACGTTGTGAGTTCGAATCCCGCTCAGGCGCGGTATACTCGAAACAATATTATGTGATAACATTTGTCAGTGACTTGCGGCAGGTTGGTGGTTTTCTCTCGGTACTCTGGTTTCCTCCATCAATAAAGCTAACCGCCATGATATAACTGAAATACTACTGAAAGTGGCGTTAAACACCATAAGCCTAAACCCTTAGTTTTAATCAAATACATTAATTATGGACTTTAAATTTCAATCATAAATATAACTAAAAAATCATGCCAGTTCAGAAATAATGACAATTGCTTCTAATCAATAAATTGGTGTAGTGGTAACATTAGTGCAGTTTTTTTTTAAATATAAAGCTTTTGTGTATGAGGCTTAAAAACTGGGATAAAGGCGAGGTTCACCAATCCTTTACCAAAGTACTAGTATTGCGCCGAATACACATACACTTTATATTTTAAGATATTGCATTGATATTGTGTTAATCCTGCAGAAAAATCACATTAATCCATCGACGTTTATATTTTGAATTAAATAATAAAAATATACAATGATCCTTTGATTGTCCCTTTTGATATTTTATATCAACAGGAAGTGAAATGGATCCCAAATCTCAACAGGTAACATGTGACAGGGGTACAAGAAAAAAACTATTATTTCGGTCAGTGACGTATGTGCATGATACATTATATAAAATATATTAAAAAAAAAATATCGGGTTTCACGTGCATGCTATATTTAAATATATCATTAATCTGATATCATTCTTAAAATTTGATTGGTAGATACCAAATCACATGATATACTGTATAAACAAAGGTTGCACTGTCAATGATTAAAGTAATATAGAAAATAGCAGATTGCACGGTCATACAGCATGTTACTAAAGATAAACATAAATTTTCCCAAATCATGACCACGTGGTTAAATCAGAAGATAGACATTTTCAATGTTAAAATGATAAAATTATTATTTGAAGTACAAATTTGTTCAGTTTAAAGGAAAAAAAAATATTGTGCTTTTGTGTGTTTACAAAATCCATAAAAAATACAGTGATATATATATAGAAATCAAAAGTTACAGCATTGGACAACTATTTTTAATTCCTGCTAAATTGTCCTTATATTTGTCAATAATGTGGATTAATAATATAACAATTGTAGCTTTTGTATGAGGTCGATACGTGGTTTATATCGACCAACAGAAGTATATCGACCTCGGACTATGTCCTCTGTCGATATACTTATGTTTGGTCGATATAATCACGTATCGACCTCATACAAAAGCTATAATTGTATAATATTAAATACAGTCGTATTACAAAATTATGCAGCTTTTGAATTTTATCAAGCTGGGAAAATCATTCAAAATGTGTCGTGCGCACTTAATTTGATAAATACGTTTTCATTGAATGACATGCAGTTTTTGTCATATCCTACTGGGCTTTACAACTATGTTAAAACGATGAAGGATGTTATTATCACGGGAATTACGATCATTAAACGTTCTTTATAACGAATACAAAACATGAAAGAAATATACCAGGATCAAGCTAGCGACCAATTTCTAGCGACCACTAAGCTATTTACCAATAAGGCGATATGTCTCAAAACCAAAAAAGTTAATAAGAGTCAAATGTACTTTTAAAAATTTCTAGCAACCAATAACAAATATATTACTGTAAATGCACAGTCAAGACAATAAATCGATATAGGCGCATACAGTAAATATTTCTAAAGCCCCTACCCCCTCCCCCGCTCATACGATACAAAATAACGATGATATAACTATTTTTCGGATTGCGGGCTTAAAAAAAACCACTTTAAATAAACACAGATTAAAAAATAATTTACTTTATTGTTTTAAACCGGTAGATAATTTGGACAGTGTTTTGTCAAGCAATATAAAGTCATAAGATTCCGGTTCACGTGAAGACATCTCATCAATCTAAAAATAGTGTAATTATAGAACATTAGAAAAATATAACAGTAAGTTTTATGAAAAACAAAATCTAAATCTCGCATGTGCGTACCACATGTTTTATCAACATGTATTCATTTTTAAATTGGATAATCATGTAAAGCTGATAAATCACCAACTTAATTCACCAATCAGAGCTTAGAACATATACAAAAGTAGTCCTTCATTTAAAAAAAGTTCCTTTTCACCTGTTGTATTTTGAAAAAAAAATGGATTGGAAAGGTATAAACAACGGTAGTTGCAGGTAAATATGTAAGTATTATTCGGAATCCAAATCTATGCCAAAAGTGGGCAAGAACTTTGCCGTCCTTCATATATTTTTCGCGGGATATTTATAGAGACCCCCCCTTCCACAATTTTTTTTTCAAATTTCAAAGTTGATATTTGACACACTGCTGTGGGCTTGAGGGGCAGAAACCCACCTATACATTTAAGTTAGCAAAGGAGCCGGGCATTGCCTTTGTCAATCCCACAAGTGGGCAAGAACTTTGCCGTCCTTCATATATTTTTCATGGGATATTTATAGAGACCCCCCTCCACAAAAAAACTTTAAATATCAAAGTTGATATTTGACACCCTGCTGTGGGCTTGAGGTGCAGAAACCCACCTAGGCATTTAAGTCAGTTAAGGATCCTAGCAATACCTTTATATAGGTAAAATGTGGGCAAGAACTTTGTTGTCCTTCATATATTTTTCGCGGGATATTTA
>MJUT01035154.1:60199-79411 GCA_002080005.1 Gigantidas platifrons
GGGGGGTCTCTATAAATATCCCATAAAAATATATGAAGGACGGCAAAGTTCTTGCCCACTTCTGGCATAGATAAAGGTATTGCCCGGATCTTTAACTGACTTAATTGCCTAGGTGGGTTTCTGCACTTCAAGCCCACAGCAGTGTGTCAAATATCAGCTTTGATATTTGAAATTTTTTTTGTGAAGGGGGTCTCTATAAATATCCCATGAAAAATATATGAAGGACGGCAAAGTTCTTGACCACTTTTGGCATAGATAAAGGTATTGCTAGGGTCATTAACTGACTTAAATGCCTAGGTGGGTTTCTGCACCTCAAGCCCACAGCAGGGTGTCAAATATCAACTTTGATATTTGAATGTTTTTTTGTAGAGGTGGGTCTCTATAAATATTCCATAAAAAATATTTGACGGAATTCAAAGTTCTTGCCCACTTTTGGCATAGATAAAGGTATTGCCCGGGTCCTTAACTGACTTAAATGCCTAGGTGGGTTTCTGCACCTCAAGCCCACAGCAGGGTGTCAAATATCAACTTCGATATTTGAAATTTGTTTTGTGAAGGGGGGTCTCTATAAATATCCCATTAAAAATATATGAAGGACGGCAAAGTTCTTGCCCACTTTTGACATAGATAAAGGTATTGCCCGATTCCTTAACTGACTTTAATGCATAGGTGGGTTTCTGCACCTCAAGCCCACAGCAGTGTGTCAAATATCATCTTTGATATTTTAATTTTTTTTTGTCTCTATAAATATGCCGCGAAAAATATATGAAGGACGCCAAAGTTCTTGCCCACTTTTGGCATAGAAAAAGGTATTGACCAGGTCCTTAGCTGACTTAAATGCATAGGTGGGTTTCTGCACCTCAAGTCCACAGCAGGGTGTCAAATATCAACTTCGATATTGAATTTCTTTTTTGTGGAGGGGGGGTCTCTATAAATATTCCATAAAAAATATATGAAGGACGGCAAAGTTCTTGTCCACCTTTGGCATATATAAAGGTATTGCCTGGGTCCTTAACTGACTTAAATGCCTAGGTGGGTTTCTGCACCTCAAGCCCACATCAGTGTGTCAAATATCATCTTTGATATTTTAATTTTTTTTTGTCTCTATAAATATGCCGCGAAAAATATATGAAGGACGCCAAAGTTCTTGCCCACTTTTGGCATAGAAAAAGGTATTGACCAGGTCCTTAGCTGACTTAAATGCATAGGTGGGTTTCTGCACCTCAAGTCCGCAGCAGGGTGTCAAATATCAACATCGATATTGAATTTTTTTTTGTGGAGTGGGGTCTCTATAAATATTCCATAAAAAATATATGAAGGACGGCAAAGTTCTTGTCCACTTTTGGCATAGATAAAGTTATTGCTCGGGTCCTTAACTGATTTAAATGCCTAGGTGGGTTTCTGCACCTCAAGCCCACAGCAGGGTGTCAAATATCAACTTTGATATTTGAATGTTTTTTTGTGGAGGGGGGTCTCTATAAATATTCCATAAAAAATATATGAAGGACGGCAAAGTTTTTGCCCACTTTTGGCATAGATAAAGGTATTGTCCGGGTCCTTAACTGATTTAAATGCCTAGGTGGGTTTCTGCACCTCAAGCCCACAGCAGTGTGTCAAATATCAACTTTGATATTTGAAATTTTTTTTGTGGAAAGGGGGGTCTCTATAAATATCCCGCGAAAAATATATGAAGGACGGCAAAGTTCTTGCCCAATTTTGGCATAGATAAAGGTATTGACCGGGTCCTTAGCTGACTTAAATGCCTAGGTGAGTTTCTGCACCTCAAGCCCACAGCAGGGTGTCGAATATCAACTTTGATGTTTGATTTTTTTTTATGGAGGGGAGGGAGGGGTCTCTATAAATATCCCATGAAAAATATATGAAGGGCGGCAAAGTTCTTTTGGCATAGATTTGGATTCCGAATAATCCTTACTACCGTTGTTTATACTACCGTTGTTTATACCTTTCCATTCCATTTTTTTGTATATGTTCTAAGCTCTGATTGGTGAATTAAGTTGGTGATTTGTCAGCTTTACATGATTACCCAATTTAAAAATAAATACATGTTGATAAAACATGTGATACGCACATGCGAGATTTAGATTTTGTTTTTCATAAAACTTACTGTTATATTTTTCTAATGTTCTATAATTATACTATTTTTAGATTGATGAGATGTCTTCACGTGAACCGGAATCTTACGACTTTATATTGCTTGACAAAACACTGTCCAAATTATCTACCGGTTTAAAACAATAAAGTAAATTATTTTTTAATCTGTTTTTATTTAAAGTGTTTTTTCTTAAGCCCGCAATCCGAAATATAGTTATATCATCGTTATTTTGTATCGTGTGGGCGGGGGAGGGGGGTAGGGGCTCTAGAAATATTTACAGTATGCCCCGATATCGATTTATTGTCTTGACTGTGCATTTACAGTAATATATTTGTTATTGGTCGCTAGAAATCTTTAAAAGTACATTTGACTCTAATTAACTTTTTTGGTTTTGAGACATATCGCCTTATTGGTCGATAGCTTAGTGGTCGCTAGAAATTGGTCGCTAGCTTGAGCCTGGTAAGAAATGTGCTTATTTGAAATTATTCTCTGGACTGCATAAATATAAGTTCTTACATTTTCAAAGCTTAACAAAAGTGAGAAATTTACGTCAATGCACTCATATGTACTTTGGTTTTATATGAACTTATTTCATGAAAAAGAATCAAATTTTGTATTTTCATTTACAATCTAACCTCATCGGTGGTGTAATGGTTAGCGTGCTCGCCTCGAGTGTGGTAGATCGTGGTTTCGAGCCACGGTCGCGCCAAAGCAAACACTATGAAATATTAGTATGTGTTGTTTCCAGTGCCGGATTTAGATAAAGAGAGGTCCTAGGCTATTCCACTTGTGAGGCCCCCCCCCTCCCAAGTCCCCACCTTCATGACAGGAGGAAGATGGCAGTGTGTTTAATCAATTTCAATAAAGGCGAAGATGATGAGGGGCGATTACATTTCTGCAATATTCTGGAATGGAGTGTAAGGAAAATTACTGAAGGGTTGCTTAGAAAGTACAGTACGTTATGACAGCATATGTGTGAAAGTCCAATAACAGTGTTAAAAATATTATACACCTTGACCGGAGGCCCCCCTAAAGTTTGAGGCCCTAGGCTTCAGCCTATAGAGCCTATAGGTAAATCTGGTATCATAGAGTAAACCTATAGTAGATTAACCCCCCGGAAGATTTACTATATAATAAACCTTCCCACATGGGGGAACGTTTACCATATAGTATTTATTCCGCATAGTAAACCTTCCTACCTAACCGTAAACGGTTCGGATTTTACGTATTAAAGGGGGAATATGTACTATTCAGGGGCGGATCCAGGATTTCAAGTTAGGGGGGCGCAGTTAAAATAATCGCGCCGAGCGGAGCGAGGGGCGAACATTTTTGGGGTATTTCGTGTGAAAAATCACAATTTGACGCAAAAAATTCATATTTTTTCCAATTTTAGGGGGGCGCGCGCCGAGTGCGCCCCCCCCCCTGAATCCGCCCCTGCTATTATACTGCAAAATAGCTCCGTACATTTTTTTTTAATGCAAAGCATGTGCTTTTTTACCTTTTAATCATACCGGATATAATTAATGGTATATAACAATTAAAATTAACACGATTAAGGTGCTAAATTCCGAATCAATAGAAATTATCCGGATTAAGGGGGAACATTTACTATATAGCAAAATATCCGGGGGGGAATGATCGGCTATGGATGGGGGAATGTTTGCTAAATTTTCCCCCGGAGGAATATTTACTATATAGTAAAGTATCCGGAGGGAAGGTTTACTATATAGCAAATATTCCGAGGGGGAATGTTTACTATATAGTAAGCATTCCGGTGGAAGGTTTGCTAAGCGGAAGGTTTACTATACGACACCGGCACTGGTTGTAGGAACGTCACATAACGCCCGTTGTCGATAAGAATGTTTAAAATATTGATAAATTATGTATTCTTATTCAAATAAAGTTCTGATTTATTGAAATTATGTTACTTACCTTTTTATATCGGTAGATTCTATGAGATCTGTATTTTTATGCTGCGTTCACACGTACATTTAATTCGAATTGAATTCGCATCCGATTCGAATCGAATACGCTAATCGCGTTCACACGTAACTATTTTTTTTAATGCGCATCGAATTCGAATCGGATAATTCGTATTATCCAATTCGCTTCAGGATTACGTTTTCGTTAATGCGAATTCGTTAATTCGTATTCGATTCGCATTAAACTGCCGTGTGGACACATGCTATTGCAAAGGCGAATTATCCGAGCAGGTGCTTTGACGGAATTTTGTTGGAATTTAAAAAAGATTATCAACATTATTATCATGTGTAAGCTTTCCTTTGGTTATTCATTTTTATTATTATTAATAAATGACGTCATATGAATTATGAATTACAATGTAATGTTGCTGCTGACGTCATATTGACACAACAGATCATTATTGTTGTATAAAATGACCGTTCTTTCAAAAGAGAAAGAAAGACGAGTCCGAGAGATAGGGTAAACACCATCAGATCAATAAAGCTGGTTTGGAGTATATTTTTTTAATTGTTAATAATTCGGCTTTTAAAACTATTTTCTTTAACATCAATATTGTGCAATGTCGTTTTGTTTTAAATTAAAAGTTAATTGATATTGCGAATTAAAAGTTAACATCGTTCGGACGTAGACTCTATTTGATGCGCATTGCAATACGCATTAAAATGAACGTTCGGACAAGAATACGTTTCGAATGCGCATTAAACTAATTCGAATCCGATAATGCGAATCGAATTCGAATTATGTGTGAACGCAGCATTAGTTTATATCCTGAATGACCGTAATAATCATAAATAAATCCAGTGTTTTATAATCAAAGATTTAGCATTTTCTCGAAAATCGGCTTTTGCGGTTATAATTAATTACGGACGTTAATAACGATGTATACCAAATTCATTCCGATTTCCGCAGTGGAGGCATTTTTTTTATTTCCTTTTACAAGGGATTATCTTAATCTTGAAATGTTCAAGAAATTTTATCTGCTTGGAGTCTATTTAAAAAATGTCTATTTTTGCATGATATTTACTTTTGTTTTCTTTTTTGATAGTTCACATACAAATTCCGATAGGCTCCATTCAGGATAAAGAAATTGATTATTTTACCTTTAGTTATATACATTGTTCGTGACTATTCATTATTGGGCTCCACTGTGGATTTTGTAATAAGAAAAAGTAACATTTCGGAATTTTCCCGGATTTGGCCATCTCCAAACGTCAGAGACGTCGGGTAGAAATATGACCGTAGAGTTAGACAGCGGGCATCCGCTCCTTCCAAAAACTGGATTTGACTCTTATTTTAAGAAAAAAATGGAAACATTGTAAGTAAGCTTACTTTTTGCAGATACAAGTGCGTTCAAAGCTATGTGTAAAGGGGGACAAAAACACGAAAACAAACAAAATTATACTTTTAAAAAATCGAAAACTTGCAACACATACTTCCTTTTTAACCAACATATACATTTTCCCTTTGGTAAAATAAAAAGGCTTTCCCTTTTTATGGAAAATATGCTTAAATAGGCCTTCATGATATATAGACATCGTCTGCTAAAAGTTGCATCAATTTACATCAAGTACACGTTATATACGACACATTGTCAAAGTCGTTGAACACAGTCGTGATCGTATAGTCGCTGCTTCGCGAACTCTGCTTTTGTTTTGCAACATAATGTATGATGGTTGGTTTAAGTGATAATATTTTTGCAATTGGTTGTTAAATTATGAAACTGTATATTTATTTATTGCAAAATAACGTATTTGTCGTGAGTACTTAGAGGGCATAAGAAATCATGGTTAGCGGTCGAGAAGTGTCCCAAAATACATCTTTAATATGACAGAAAAGTTTCATTGGACAAAGGTGTGATCTCCAAATACACCAATGTTTTTAAAACGATAGATCGATTGCTTGTTCTTGATATACCGGGGTATTTAAAACAGACAAAAAGCCGCATTTGCGATCCTTTTATTTCCTATTCAAAATATTCTAGACGAGGGACATTATTTATCCAGAAAATAAGTGGGATCTGCTTTGACTGAAGCCAAAATTGGGATTTGCTTGTTGACTGTACAAGTCGAGATGGCCGGAAAATGTTAGATGCAGGTGTTCACCTATCTGATAAGCGCACATTGCTAAAGAAGACGCACATACCGTTTCAAACACAGTACAACATATTATATCCGAATCCGCTTCTGCTTAAACAAATGGTGAAATAAACAACAGATTCTATTATTTCTAAAATGCTTTCAAATTTATCTTGCCTTGTCTCTGACCGCTCGAGTGTCATGAAAAAATCAAATACGCTTTTTAATGAAAGGAGAGAACATCTTTTTAAAGAAAATATACCTGCTTTCAGTGTACAAGGAAAATCGCGCAGTGTTTCCGTTTTGCAGAAAAATCTGATCCAAAGCATTTCAGAAAGTTAATTATGTAACATGTATATACAAATATTATGAAAATACACATTTGGAGTTATTTGTACAAAATGTTACAAATCTAGAGAAAAATATGTTTTATAGTAAATAACTTTTTTTATAGAAGTTTAAAAAAATGTATAAATACTGTATCTGATGAAATTTGCTTTAATTCGTATTAGCACAACAATAAAAAAAAAACCAAAAAAAACCCCAAAAAACAAGAAATAAAAAACTCCATAAAAAACAAAACAAAATACACACACATCGTCAACAATAAAGATTTTACTGCATACAAAATGCTTTTCTGGATTTCGACAGTATTTAATTTGAAGATTTAATCTTTTTGATATATCATGTTGTAGACTATTATTGGCTTGGGAAACAGAGAACAACCAAACTTAGGCACGTAACTGATAAATTTATTACAGTACAATGTACTTCACCTTTTTGTAATAGTTTGATGCCAAGTCCGAACTCGGGAGATGGAGGTGGTACTGTATTAGGGTTTTTCGACAAACGAGGGTTAATGTTTGATATTCTGTCTAATATATAGGATAAACGTATCTTGAACAGAAACATCTGAAATACGATCAATATAAACATTGTGTGATGGGGTGTTTCCTAGAGTAAGTTATTTTAAAACTCTACACTAACAAATGAAAGTATATAGACTGGACTAATTTTTTAAAGTTTAGCCTGTGAAAGGGTTAAAAATAAGAAACAAAATTTGTATAAATTTCGATTGTGGTCTGATTTGCTAAGAAGTGCACCAAAACCCCCCACCCCGGTCGGAACTCGCGACACAAGGAAAAAATGAAATGATGTACGGAATATTAAATGAAACAAAGATAAACATGGTCACTTATGTAATAAGGAAGGGGATCACCATTTTATTTTCGGGGGGGGGGGGACTTTTTTTGCACTGAATATGACAGGATCCCATCATTTTCCTTTCAGCAAAGACCAAATCAAAACATTTTCTTTCATGAACACTGGCGTTCATCTCATCAACAAAGTTACAAGCTAAATAACAAAAGGAAAAAAAGGCATTTTGGAAATTTCACTATCAGGGAGTCCATCGTTCATTAATTTCTTATTTTCAATATTTTGGCAATGAATTAATTTACTTTCATTGTGATGGAGAGCAAATTATTCATTTTCGCAACAAACAAAAAATGAGGATTAAAATATTTATTTAAAAAATCTAACAAGTCTGCATATGCATATCAATGGAAACCATGGCAACCGAAATTGTACAACCAATGAGAATATGACCTAACCTGCTTAAAAATATTATATGCGCAAAAACAACTTTTTTAAATTATACTAATGTCAATCATTGTTTTGTAAATTACTATATTCAATTAAAGAAGTGGATCTCTTGTTCCAACATCTTGACGTCTTCACAGTGGACATTTCTATAAATGGGCTAAAACCAGGATTTTTAAATTTACCGTATTTTGAATTATCTGATGTAGGAATTATGTACTAGTGATTTTATCTATTAAATATACAAAGTTCAGCAAATTCATGTTATGCAATATCTACAATTGTCGTAAAAAAGTTATACGGGTATATATGTCACTTTTTATCCTTGTTCGAACAAAATCCCACCAATTCGCACCGAAGGTAATTAAATTTTTGAAAACTCAAAATGTTATAACTTTTGAAAGGGTTCTCCGATTTCCAAAAAATAAAATGAATCCTTGTCCATGTATCATTTGATATTCCGTATGGATAAGGCCTTTATTTCAAATCATGTGACATACTTAACTTGGTGTTGTTTTACAAACCATTTTAGACGTTGATAGTAAGATTGATCGTTGACTGGTTTTTCAGACGTTGTATATACACATATCAAATAACGCTTTCTTTCTTCAATGCCCTTACTGTAAAGATAGTTATTGAATGTACATGTATTACAAGTGTATTGTAGTTTGTTTTCCTATTTCCATACCTGAGTAAAGCAGAAGGTCGCGCGGGGAAACATTTGCAGATATGGTATGTATAGGTGTTAGGACCCATCATTATTATACAATAAGAAAAACAGGAATGTCGTGGTGGATATTTTCTTATTTTCTCAATAAGGCAAAATTCTTCCCATTTTCCCCCCACTTATATCTGTTATACATTATAATTATTTAATTTAATTCTTACCAGTTAAAGAATCATAGAATCCACCCCGAGCAACAAGTTATATATATATATACAAAATGTATATAAAAATTCGTACTCTAGAATAAAATAAAATTCCAATCAGTTAATTTTATCTCTTATCGAAGCATTGGCAACAAAGCAATTGGACAGATCAAATCTAATTATTGAATAGTCAGACCTCAGTGAATGAACATTAAAAAAGACAAAGACATATACCATTATTATCTTTAAACGCCATTAAAATGATTCAGTGAATCTGATTGTTCATCAATTATTCACACGACTTCGTGCATTCTATCTATATATCTTTTATTCTCAATAAACAAGTGTGGACACAGAAATGTGCTGTCCAAAAGGCAAGTGTGGATGTCAATATTTCATATTGTTTAACTTAAAAAAAAAAAAATTCATGGAGACAGGGGTCCTGGATTTTTTTTTTAATAAAAAAACTAATCCTGGATTATTATTTTTGTTTAAAGTCCGGTCCTGTGTTTTTATTTCAACCCCCCCCCCCAAAAAAAATTGTACCATTAATAATAAAATAATAAATAATAAATTCAGATTTTCTATTTATCATAAATCTCATTTACAAAACCACTGATATTTGTTCAATTTTTAACGCTGATTTAAGCTTTAGTCGCAACAAATTTATATTTTTCTCTTTAAACTGTCGAAACATAACATTTATTTAACTGTAAAATTCACCCCCTTTTTCCCTTTTTTCTTGTTTAAATCAATGATCAACGATATTCTAGAATCAAACAAATGAATAAATATAACATAGCATCTTTCCTTTACATTGTCGAGATTCTATATTTATAAACTATTGACATGAGTAACCTTGCTAAACCATGCGAATTCAGTGTGTTTTAAATCGGTCATCCAATCAGGACGCTCATTATTGTCCAAGATAAAAATAGACTACACATGCTACTCACAGTGACCCGTGACCCAGATTAGCAGGTATCAGGAATCTTTTCTGTATATGGTATATAACCATCATAATTTGACAAGGTATAGAGAAATACATACATTGTATGTACAATACATGTATATACAATATACAATAACATGTTATACTAAGTACGTAAGTAATGAAGAATCGTACAGAGATGAACAATTCAGTAGGTTAAGCCGGAGTACATACAGTTTTATTTATGTGATTAATGAATTTGCTTAGTTTGATCAATTCTGATTTCTTTGTGGAAGAGAACAGTAATTTATATTTTAAAACATTTGGCCTACTGTAGTAATACTTTGGTGTATAGATATTTCGATCTTGTTCAAAGAATGGGCAATCTAAAATATAGTGAAATTCACCACCGAGTTCATTTTTATTACAGTGCGTACAAATTCTGTTATTTCTATTAGTATTATTCCATCTTCCAATTTCAATAGGTAATTTATGATTTGCTGTTCTAAATCTCCATAACTCAACTATATTTTTGTTATTTAAAATATCAAAGTATACTTCCATGCCAAAATAATCTTTAAACAATCTGTAATGTATAGCCTTTGATGCATCATCTAATAAAGAATCCCAATATTGTTCAAACTGATCTTGTAGGTTTCTAATAATTGTAAGTCGAAGCCAGTTTGTGTCAACAAAGGTTTGTGTGTTCCAAATATATGCGAAGCCACATTCATTTATAATTTTTTGAACATTATATAGCCACGTAAAATGTTCCATGTTTTTGATTGACATATAATAACATAAATTATAAATTATTTTTGACAATTTTAACTCTTTTCCAGATAGCAATTTAGCCCAGAATGATATAATTCTAATTTGTATGTCTATTTCCAAAGGATAACTCCCAAGTTCACCATATATCATATATGATGGTATAGATGATAGCAGTAATTTACAGAATGCTCAACTTCGGGAAATTATTAATACCGGAAGAAAACCCGTCATTGTAAAAGCAATCTCCGGAATAAAGGTCAATATCACCTCAGCACCGTTTTGTTGATACTTTACACCATGCCTGCCAGCACAGGTACGACGGAGAGATCATTGTCTGCTCTCCGTCGCCTTAAAACGTACTTGGGGACAACAATGATGCAGGACCGCCTGACTTCTTTTGCTGTACTGCATGTGCACAGAGACATTGTCATTGACATCGACAGAGTCGTGCACTCATTTACTTTAGGAGAATCTCCGACGGTCATATTGACTTTGGCTAAGGACATTAAGATTCAAATATAAAATAAATAACGCAAACTACTATGTGTTTTGATTTTTACAACAGGAATTCATTACTTTCCAGAGGCGTAGCTGCATATACGTTGTCACGCCATGGCGTACACTTCATCAGGTTATAAAAAAATAGGATATAAAATTTATAATAATAATAGTTTTCAGTGTTGTACATCACGTACATGATATTTAATTACAACACTATTTCATTCAGGTGTTCATTTTTTCCTGGTTTCGGTCCGTCTTCCGTAATTGAAATCGTCAAAGTGAAATACAACCGAATTGGTATCAAAATGTGACTTGTTTCAACCTCATTTATAATAAACATTGAAATTCTTTCAAACTACTATATCACGTACATGATCTTTAATTACAACACTATATCATTCAGGTGTTCATTTGTTCCTGTTCTAGTTAAAGGTCTTTATCAAACAGCATCATGCAGTTTACATGTAATGCAGTTAGTACGTATTTAAATCACATAAAGCAATTTCTATTTTTCATACGTTGGGGAGTGAGGGTGGGGTGATTTATCAAGTACATCAATCTGTCCTGTTTTCATGTTGGGCGGAAGTCGCTATTGTACATTCGAAATATTAACTGCGAATTTATGAAGTACGATGCACATGCTACCTGTCTAGTATATTATGTTTTTTTACTCGATCTACAGTTCAGAGGAGATGTGGCTATATTGGTATTTCTTAAGACAATGGCAGGTTATAATCCAACTAGTTTAACCCTGTAACTTTTTACTGAAGTACCTGTACTAAGTCAGGAAAGTGAGCGGTCATATATATTGTGTGTTAGGGTATCGAATTTTCCTATTTCTACGATTTTTCTATTTAATTTTTGGAACTTTTCCGACGATGTGATACTTTTTTTCATTTTATTATATGTTGTGAGAAAAGAATTATGATGATGTATCTGTAACAGGGCCTCCAAGAGAAATTTTGCAAGGCGTAACAATACTGCCTTGGGGTCTGAGAACAGGCTGAAACTTCTCTCAAAATCGTGGATTTGAGTTGAATATACCAAAAATAATGAAAACATCAAAATAAAACGTCAATGACTAAGGCTATGGGGCCCTTCAGAGATTCACAGGCCCTTTCGTGGCGTTCCGTGCCCCGTGCCGATGTACCGGCTGAACCCTCCTCTCATATGTCCTGCTTTTTACCATCCTAGATTCTGTAAATCCAGTTCTCTATCCTTCTATGGATACAATGTTATGTGTTTTGTTAAGCATGCCAGTAGCAAGCGCCACTGCTGAGATGTCACTTAGTGTACTGAGACGTTTGAAAACTTGTGTTAGTTCGACTATGAAGAATGACAGGCTATCTTCCCTGGGATTGCATATTCACCGAGATTTTGAAGTGGACTTGTACAAAGCAATGGAGGTGTTCGTATATGCTAAGACACGAAGGGCAGATTTTTGACAATTTTAAGATATTCTTTTCTATCAAAGTCATTAAAATTGTGCTTGATTCTATGTTATATGAAATCCTGAAATGGCCCCAGATCGCACCATTTTGCATCTCATCGAAAGTAATTATGGCGTGCACACTATTAAGCCTCAGCTACGTCCCTGCTTTCACCATTTTGAATTATTTGGTATTGCCAAATTTTTATTACAAATATACAAAATAACACTTAAAATAAATGGACAATATAGCAATGTGATCAGACTGCGAATCAAAAGGTGCATGCAATAACGTGTTCCTATTTTTGTTTAAATATTTTTTCAGTTGTACTTTGAAACATCTCCGTTAAACGGCAAAGCTTTTTAAAAAGCAAATATTTAGTATCCATCAGAACAAACATTGAGGATTCGATAGCTTTCTAAAAATAAAATTTTAATAACCAAGGCAGACGGTATATATAAAACTGAATTTATAGGAACAAGTCGCAGGTTGCAGGAATCAAGCCATTTCTTTTTTAACAGGTGTTGTACCTCATATTTCCTTTGTTCATATATATTAACTTCCTGAAGTGTTCTGTCAACCGGTGCATGTTTTCTGTATGAAACGTGATGGTAAAAAAAGGAGCGATTTAACAACAGGAATTACCCTCTCTACTTGCTAGAAACGCTGGGCTTTCGGGGTGCTTTTCCGCCCCCTGGTCCCCTACCAGGGCCATCCCTGGACACACTGGAGGCCTTCTGCGGCCCCCAGACCCCTCGCCTAACTTCTTTGATTGTACATAGTTTTACTTTCAGCTACGCCGCCCCTGTAATCGTAATTAAAATCGAGGAATCATTAAATTTTCTTGCAAAAATTAAATTATAAGGAATATTTGAAATTGTTCAACAGGTTATACTTGCATAACCTGGTTTGGGTCGGTTTACGCTTTTTCTGGTGGGAAATCGTTTGCATTACGAGCTTCGTCTACCCAATCGAGTGCACCTCAGTTATTTCTATCGATAGATCATGCTTTGTTAAACACCAGATATGGTAATTCCATTTCATTAACAAGATGTTATAGTATATACGTTAGAACTGTATATTACAACGATAAAACGACACAGCTCTCCTTTGTCAAAATCTATCAGGAATTGATTCTCATATGTAAGTACGTCGAGTAATGTAGATCTGTCAATTTGTGAAACATCCCTATGATGTGTCTTTATGTTCTGAGTTCCGAGTTCCGTATTATGATATCCGTTACGATTTCCACATAAAAACGGTGTTCGGTTAGTTTTTACATCCAGTTGTTTGTAGGAGGGCTCATGTCTTATTTACGTCATTTGTGTTTGCTTGCGTATAGTGGGGTTCAACACATATTGTGTTGTGATTTTGTTTTATTTTTCTTGGTCTATGTTGACAGTTTCTCAGTATTGTCCATTTGTGATTGCCCCTTCGGTATTCTCTAACTAACGTTTATAGTTCAGTTCCAGATAAATTTTATTCATACGTGGTTTGTGACGCACAATAAGGCACTAGAGCTGCCTGATGTCACATCCGTTTATTTGATCAACATCAGCTAAGAAAAGAAAGTGACAATGTGATGGTCATCAATTCCACTAATATCAACAAAACTTCTCAACCGAACCGAACTCACTGAACACAAAAACACAACGAAATATGTCGTTGTAAATTAAGGTCATGGCTTGCGACATGTACACAAATGTGGCTTACTTAAAATACTGTTCAGATGAAAGTCTTGGACAGTATCACAAGCTGCGTTTTGAAGCTTTGTATGTGCAATAGGAATGAAAAACATTGTCACGTGGACATCGAGTAGCAATACATTTCCTTCTTGTATTTTGTTCGTTACGGTAAGCTGTATTTACTTCGAAAGACAAGTCAGGTTTTATATTCGGATTGTATTCTTTTTTGTGTAGAACTATTGATGTAATAAACATAAGAGTATATATTTCGGTGAATACATAAGGCTCCGGTTTTTAGTGGGGTTCGCGTTACTCGATCTTTAGTTTTATGTGGATGTTTTGTAGATCGTTGTTTGTCCTTAAATAGTCCTTTTTCTTTTGGCCATTGCGTTGTCTGTTCCTCTTCGAGTTACGGATTCTGATTACCCCTTTAATATCATCAAACTCTTCTTACGTTTGTTGTTGGCATGTTGTTAATACTCGTCGTATATTGATATATGCTTGTCATATAACATTTTAACATTGCTTCTTAACATTTATGACAAGAAAGCCAGTGAATATCAGCTGTATTTAGTTTATGACAAGAAAGCCAGTGAATATCAGCTGTATTTAGTTTATGACAAGAAAGCCAGTGAATATCAGCTGTATTTAGTTTATGACAAGAAAGCCAGTGAATATCAGCTGTATTCAGTATATGACAAGAAAGCCAGTGAATATCAGCTGTATTCAGTTTATGACAAGAACGCCAATGAATATCAGCTGTATTCAGTTATGACAAGAAAGCCAGTAACTGTCAATCGAGTTTAGTTTATGCGTTCATATTGTAATATCCATCGACAGCACAATTGAAAGATATGAGGTTAAACCCACAACTCCTTCTCTAAATCGACAGCAAAGAAAATTACAAAAAAAATGTATGCGAAAGTAAAATAGTAAGTAGTTAGATCATATTTCTATGCAGTGGGGTCCTCTGGACAGGTTCTACCAGCACAATGTCAAAATCCAACATGTTTTCTGGTTATGTTGTGTATTTTGTCGTGAATCTGTGTGCTTTTTTACAGATGTAAGACGGATATTCCCACAAATATAATTTATGGTTGAATAAAAACATTTTTGTCAAATAGGAAATAAAGTGGATAAAGCGGAATAACTCTTGTTAGGTATCTGTTATGCTTTTTACATTGTGATGGGAGGTAACTCTGTCTGCCTTGATAGATAGAATGTAAGAGAGTCTGGAAATAGGAGGCGATTATAATTATTTGGAACACTGCATTCTGGGTCATAAAACCTCACGGCATAAACATTTCCAAAGTGAGGAAAACAAATTTTATTTAAAGTTTTTAAGAAGATCTGCTGATGGACAAGGTATGTTGTTATGTAAACATTCCAAAACTTCTATATGTGTTAAATTGACAATGATTTGAATAGTACAGAGGTGCCATTCTCGTTTATATCTAAATTTGATGATTTACTTTGGTACGGCATGGCCCAACAACAACGACTCCCAGTTTTGATAGCAGGAAGCTCTCATGTTATGCGGCTAGGACAACATGTTTCGGCCCTTCCAAACGGAAATTTCAACATTACGACGGCTCCCCTTGATGCTATTTTCTTCGGAATAGGATGTGGGAAACTTGAAAATGAGCAGCATGTAGCGGCCATCGAGAATGAGATCCAACGCAGACACCCGTATTGTTTAATTCTGCACATCAGAGGAAATAACTTGGATACAACCGACCTTGACGATATTTTTTGTCAGCGGTTAGCACTGAAACTGGCCCTCATGGCAAAGACTATTGGACTTAGATATAAAAGGACGGACCCTTTCATTCAACAAATGAAAAAGATGGATACAAACAACAGAAGAAATGCCATTCGTAAACAGACTCGCCAGTACAAATTTTCACGGTATATTGCTCGACGCAATAAAGAAAATTGAACACTAAAGCAAAACTCCTTGTATAACTGTACCAACAAAAGCATAATTGAAGAACATGAATATGGAAACAGTCAAGATTTTACCTGTTAATGCAACATACGTCTTGCGAACCCACAGTGTCCTGTACATTCACCATTATTTTTGCAAATTTGCCGATTATTGTTTATTCTAGCTGTTTCCAAGGACAAGTGCTCAATCCGGACACAAAGTTTATTGTGACACAGATGGGACACCTGCTGAACTGTATCTATTGCTCTACAACCATTATGTATGTACATTTGCAAACGATGAACACGAAGTTTAATTTTATGTTTTCTAAAACGAAATTCAAATATTGCATATCTTTTTAGTTGTTGTCCGTTCCAAATATGACAATTTCGAACAGTAATTTTTTTCTTAATGTACTTGTTTATTTTACAAATTTCTTTATCGGTTAGCTTAGTTTTGTAAAAATTTGTCATATTGTATTGTAAAATAAAATTATGTAGTGAACAGAAAATATTGTATTTTGTTAATGCACAGTTAAGTTTGATGATGCCAGTTTGGCTTAACTGTAATAAAAATAAGAAAACAACAAACATATTAAATGACAAAGAAACTTTTTTGTCAGCTATATCATGGATATTTACCATTGCAATACTTTGGGGGCTGATATAACAAAATTGGAAAAAAGACAAAATTCACTAAAAAACAAGAGTTATCTATCTTGAATTGCAGTATTATTTTTTAAATTCATTTTCTCATGACATTTTTCACATTCAGGTATTAAGCTGAAGCATGCCAAGTAGCAAAACACATGTATATTTAGAAAAAACTAGTGACTTAATTCTAATATATTTTTTTTAATTTTGTGATTTTGGATGCTGGGGACAGTACTTTAAACAAAATCTACGACAATTGACAGTGTTTCTATTTATTGCTATTATTTAGTCAAGGACACTACAAATCAACAAATAAAAGCGATATGACAGTGAAATAGTAATGAAATTGTCATGACTGACAATTTCATTACTATTTCACTGTCAGAAAAATGGTATTTGTTGCTCACTTAAAAAATAAAATGAGGTTTACATCCAGAAATTTCAAATTCTAAATACATGAACCATTAAAATGTACGGACGGTACTACACTTCCACAATATGGAATTTACAAAAAGCAAAACACAGGGGCAAAACTGAATAAAAGCATTTCATCTGCACATAACATCCTACCAAAAAACCCTTTCAACAGCCCTAATGACTATGAAAATTTTATGCATTACCTCTTTACATGGGGGCTGCCATTAATCAACTGGTATCCTATGTCGAAAAACACCGGTTCAGTACAGGAACGTCCCTGTGCGGGTAGCAGCTTATAATCTCAAATCCAATGTACTTTTGTAGAATTTTTTTTACAGAAATGAATCACCTTTGAAATTATACTAAAGAATTGTCAGTCATTTTAGTTATAAAGTCTCAATTTTTTTTTTCAATGTCACCATACTGCTCTACTAATAAAAAAGGGAGGGGGACAAATAGAGGCTACTGTCCTCTGCCTCCTATATATACTAGTGGAAAAAAGAAACTGTGCATTACTACAAAAATCAATTAAAGATCAATATCAAAATAAAATTTATTAATTGTGTACAGTATTTTGTCGAATAATACATTTTCACCAAACCATCAGACTAATAACATTTAACGTCACTTGAATTAATTTGGTAAACGTTTTAAACAACACAAGGCTCTTTAGACATTAACAAAATCAGTAGCGTGAGTGTCCACCATTTGCATTAATGCATGCTTGGCAACGGCGACGCATTGATCTAACCAAGTTGTTGAAAACTGCTTACGGGATATTGTTCCAAATGCGGATCAATGCCGGACCCATTCCCGCTAACGCCACTGGCTGATTTGGCAGATGGCGTAACCGTCGTTCCTTTTCATCCCAAACATGCTCAATGGGTAAAAGATCGGGTGAAACTGCTGGCCATGGTAACAAATCTGTGTCAAATAGTCACGCACTACCCGCGCAACATGTGTTCGAGCGTTGTCCTGCTGAAATGTGACGTTGTTGGTCTGAGCTTGGATGAACGGAATGACATAAGGCTGAACAATTTCATCCCGATAGCGTATACCGGTCAGATTTCCGGCGACAACAACCAATGGTGTTCTGCCATGTGCTGTTATGCCTCCCCATACCATAACACTGCCCCCACCAATCGATTGACGTTGAATGACGCAGGCGTCTGCATATCGTTCTCCTACACGGCGATAAACACGAAAACGTCCATCACTGCTGTCTAGGTGAAATCGGGATTCATCTGTAAACAGGATGTTGGCCCAATCCTGTATTCTGAATCTTAAATTATGTCTATACCACGTCAACCTAACTGCACGGTGTCTAGGCAGAAAAATTGGACGGATTGCGGGACGTCTTGGCCTGATGTTATGTTCACGAAGTCTATTGCGGACTGTTCTAGAGCTGATCGGTCGTAATCCGGAGATGCTTCTTGCAGTGAGACTTGACGTCTGGAATCGATTTCGCAGATGCACCAGCCTTATGTGGTTATCTTGACGACGTGACGTTACACGTGGACGACCTGAACGTCAGCGGTCTCTAGTGTTGCCATATTGTCTAAATCGTCTCCATAATGACAGTATCGTGTTGCGATGACAGCCAAAATGTCTAGCGACAACGTTCTGTGTCAGTCCAGCTTGGAACATACCAATAGCACAAAGACGCTGATCTTCGTCTAGACTTGGCATAACACTGGTAATTAATGTCATTCAAAGAAGATCGGTTTTCTGATGTGTAGGGGCAAAAACAAACCTCAGTAAACCTCAAAGAGTCACAAATCGTTAAAAGAGAATGATAAACAAAACAAGGCCAAATACATGAGGTGTACTCATAGAAGGTGTCAAAGTCCGTGCAAGTTTCCCGCGACTGGTCGATAACATAAAAATCAATATTTCAACTAGTCATGACTAATAGAAAAATTAATTACCCGGGGTGCGTTCAACATCGTAGCTGCTAGGTTAAGCTACGTAGATAAATCCTATTGAACGGAAAGCTAGCCTAGCCACTACGTAGCTCTAGCTAGCCTAAGCAAATTATGCTAGTTTTTGAATCCAAGATGGCGGAAAAAACTAAATTTAATTTCGTAAGGCAAAAATAGTGGCATTACAGGAAGTGGCAACGCTTTTAATACGTGTGATCATTTATTAAGGTAACTAGACAAATACGATTAGCTAAAATGTTCCAAGAAATTATTCTATATGATTGGCACCATATTTGCTAGCACTGCTACGTAGCTAATCGTTCAATAAC
>MJUT01035154.1:144195-156877 GCA_002080005.1 Gigantidas platifrons
TTTTTGAAGTTTTTATGTTTTAATCTAAATTTGCTGGATGTGTCATCAAAGTGTAATTTAGCAGCATGTTTTAGCCATAGAAGTCCACCTGGTTCCGGTATACCGTTAATAAATCTATATGGCACTATGCATGCCACTGTGACATTACACTAAATTGTCAAAAATAAATTTTACAATATCATGTACGTGGCATATTCTGTTGACAATATGGCATCACAACGCACGTTACGTCCAAAGAGAGAAGTCAATTGGAGAACGTTTCATTTTGAGGAAGATATTCCTACCGAAAAACCCAGATTTGCAAGAACAACATTTCCAGACACGTTTGAAATTGAAAAACTTATATCCAAGAAAATTGTTAAAAATGAGGTAACTTTTTTTTTCTATTGTATGACTGTTGTCTCTTTTTGAAAGTGAAAATTGTAAAAGTAGTTGCAATAATTTCTTTTTTTAATGCCTCTGTATGTCAAAAATAAAACAAAATGTACATTAATTCTTGAATTAATATTAACATCCGTCTCAGATTAATATTGAATCTTTATGTGCCGGTCTTAAATAGTTTGAACATTATTTGTTTTTTAAGACAAATTAATTAGTTTAATATGCATGTATTGATTTGCTATGTTTCTCAATAATCTAAGAATTAATTACTTGTCACACATATCTAAGACCCCCATTGCTATCACTCGCTACTTGTCCCAAACGTTTCGGTGTGAAGTCTACAAAATTTAACATGTGTTTCATTAAAATGCTATCATGGTACAGGTACCTTGTGAGACTTATCAAGATCAAATTAAATTCCATTAAATTTCCATATCACGTTTTGATTTGTAAGGTAAATTGTTACTAGTAGAGTCAAGCTTATATAAATAAAAAATTTCCAGTGTCATATATTTTCAAATTCACAAAAAAATATATGTCTGTTTAGGGTTACCCCACCTACCATATTTTTTGTGCCAAAAATGCCTATCCGAGTTCATTTCATTCCAATTTTTAGACCCAAAACCGTTAAAGTGAGCATTTTTCTCCTATACAGTCTATGAAAAAAAATAAATAAAATGATTTTTCCTTCCTACCTACCATATTTTGATCACATTGTATCCCTAAACAGACACATATTATTTTTGCGTTATATGTTGTGTGATATCAAGGACGTGTATATAAATATTCGTCCCAGGTAAAATGAGTAATAAATGTTTACTGCTTACACACAGAAAATTAAAAATGAAAATCTAAAATACAAAATAATGGATTTAAATTATTATCATTCAAATAAAATGCTAGTACTATTGACATTGAAAGGATATTAACTGTAATATTAATCTCAGTATTTGATAACCACATATATAAAATGTTACACTAAGAAGTACATTTGAATTCTAGAAAAATGGGTTTAAATCCTCCTAATACGAAAAAAGTACTTCTTCATTCCGGAAGGTGAAAAGTGCACCAAATCTTTATCAAAATCACCAGGAAAGCTTATTTCCTTAAATTTCACAAAATTGTCACCAAAGAGTTTCTGTAATGTCCTGTTGATAGAGTTCTTATTTTTGTTATAAATTTGAAATGTCAATCCTGGTGCTTTGGTGAAATTACCCCTTTGGCATATTTCTGCAATAAAAACTACTTTAGCACCGGCTTTGTATATTTCACCGACAAGACTCTGAATATTCTCACATATATCGCTCTCGAACTCGTGGCATTATAAGCCGAAGAGAAATGGAAGAGGCACAATATTAAATATTTTAAATATATAGATATTTTATATTCCCAATTACAATTATTTCAATTAAAATTCACAGAGAGACTTGAAAACAGACTTTCAAGTAATTAAGACTATTAAAGTTTTGCTATCAAATAGAAAATTGACAGGGAGGAAACGAATTGCTTTTGATAGTAATGTGCATTAGATCGCTGACGCAATATTCTCAGATGAGTTAGAAAATGTAAAACAATTAAATTTTAGCTTACACAAGTTTGAAAGCGAAAACATAGAATTTGAAAAATAAAGTGTTCTGATTCACATAATAGTTTACAGGAAGAAATATGTCTTAACGGGGTTTTGCTAGCAAAAAACCAGAATCTGTCAAATCAACTTGACAGTCTGAAAGATGCGAACAGTCGCCTTATAAATTAAGTAAAATTTATAAATAAAAAAGTGGGCAGGGCGTAGAAAAGATCAATGATGATATAAAAAAAATTCATCATTCAAAAACAAACAAATGGGACGTGATAAGCGAAACTACACCAAAAGTACGAACGAGTATTGGAGTGATATAATTTTTAAGCAAAGATCCGATAAAAAGGCTAAAATTTCTAAGGAAATGTCACTCATAGCTGACAAATATTCTGAAAATGACCCGGTCCCTTGTTCAATCGACGACATTTCCGTAACCGAGATTAGAGACGAATTGAAAAAAATAGGCGTAAAAACGAGATTGAAAAAGAGAGAAAAACTTTTAGACCTTTCAAAGAGTAAACGACAATGATTTTGTTGTTACTTTCTGCGTCCTCATGTCAGGAACCGATTTATCGGTAGTCAAAAGTAACTACGAATTATTCTTCATCTTATATTGCTATTTTCTGTTCAAAAGAAACAAATATCAAAATGCTGTGTTGTCGCCGATAATATTTCCCCGGAAATAAATACTTTATCTGTTGTATATAGGTATTTATATATTGTATATATAATATTTCATTTATTGGAAGAGATGTACGAAAATCAAATATTGATTTTATTGAAATGCCATGTCCTCCCATGAAAAGAAAAACTATTATCTGCATCAGGTATTTTTGGTAGTTAAATCTTATAATGTTGATATATTGCGTCAACAAATATGTACAATGTCAATATAAACATGAATGACAAATAAAAGTAAAGAAATTAGATATTTTTCATTGTTTCTACAGGTTTTATTTGGTTGTATTTCTCCGGACATGTGTATTGCATACACTTTGGTATTGTCTTCTTTGGTAGTCTGTATATACAAGTTATACAAGGTTTTATTCATGATGATCACGAAGATTTAATTAACAAACATGTCATGATGATACGCGTAACTGATAATATTTAATCAGTGAAGGATGGCGACATTATCTATCACACCACAGCAGGCCGTCTGATAAGACGTAGCATTATCCATACAAGATAAACACTTGACAAAAGAAAAACACTGAAAACATGCGAGATAACTCGTACTGGCTTCTACTGAGGAAAATAGTTGGACATGCCACCATTTCCTTGGAAATGCCTGTACCAAGTCAGGGTCATTACGGTTTTCCCAGTTTCCCGGTTGTTGACTGATTTTGTCTGTTTGTGTACTTATGAGTTTTGCCTTTCCCTTTAGAAGATTGTTCGGAGTTCGGTAATTTTGTTATTACCCTTATTCTTGGCTATGACAAAATAATTCATGAACCTTTGAATCGGAAGTTATCTAGTCGTGATTATTATGAGGTATGCTTCTAATGTCAGAAGTGTAGGAGTGGATCGGAAAGTGGGTGAAAGCTTTTCGAGGGGACCTGAATGTGAGGGGAGCATTGTAAGTGGACTGGAAAGTAGGGGAAACATTGACATTGGACTGGAACGTCGCCGGCAGCTTCGGGAAAGGGTCATTTGTCTTCAAACATGCCCTTTAACCATTTATTTTATCAAAAATATTTGGCTTGCGTGCTAAAAATTCAGCTCTTTCTAAATTTTGTCAAAAAGTGGGGGTAAATACCACCGACAAGTGGTAAGTCACTGACAATAACACATACAATCAACACTAACAACTATGTTGTCCTTCCTAGCGTAGAGAGATTAAGGAGTCCCATTAGGGTAAATCAAAGATAATTTTGATTCTAGTTTTGTTCTTTCTATATAAATGGAATAACATAAAATACCAAAACATAATAATGAATATTAATACTATATATAGGGACCGTCGTGACCGTGATCGTGTGGTAGCTGGATTTACAACTACCTAATGTAATCAGTGCCTATCATCACTGATGTAGTCAGGACGAATCTCTACCAGGGCGAGGTGCATAACATTATGTAATAAAGTTTGTCAATGACTTGCGACAGGTCGATGCTTTTCTCCGGGTCCTCCGGTTTCATCCACCAATAAAACTGACCGCTACGAAATTACTGAAATATTGATGAAAAGTTGTGTTAAACACCATCAAACAAACAAAACAAATATTAAAACTATTTAAGCACACATGAAATATGGAAACATAAAAATGAGGATTTATTATTAAATTTTAACACTATTATAAGCACTGCATTTTAATAAATATAAATGTCAATAAACTATCTGTTCTCCAAGTTATAATTAAAATGCCGAGTTGCATGTTAATAAAAGAAATAATTTTCTTATCAAAAATAACATCTAAATCTTAATAAAATTTCCAATTTAAGATTGTATATGGTCTATTTTCTTTCCTTGGAATGGTCAATACTTGTTTTACTGCTTTAAAGTGTATTATTTCTTTTAAAGTTTTAATTAATGGTCTATTTTCTTATTGTATTTCTTTCATTTAAAAATGACCACACTTCACTCTTATATACATGTATCTTTATTTCTCAAACCGAGAGTGCATAGCACATATACAGAGAAATTACAAAGACATGAACAGATTAAACTATATACAATATATACAAGTACAGTAAATCAACTGATGGAATTAGCCGGGAGGACAGAATATCTTATTTATATACAATGTATCTTAAAAATTTACTAGTGTTTCAGGATTTATTTCCATTCGCTAGTCATTAAATGTTAGAATTTTATTATATTTGGACGTTTTATTAGATGTTTTGGAAGTAGTGATTTACGTTTGTCGCTTAAATTAGTACA
Source organism: Gigantidas platifrons (assembly GCA_002080005.1). Taxonomy (NCBI): domain Eukaryota; kingdom Metazoa; phylum Mollusca; class Bivalvia; order Mytilida; family Modiolidae; genus Gigantidas; species Gigantidas platifrons. The sequence goes on from MJUT01035154.1 coordinate 149,037, forward strand.
TTCAAATGTGTAATGATATTCGTCTACATTGTTATTCTCTTGACAAAGTTCGCAATAGCGATTTTCCCTAGGAATATTACTCCATCTTCCCTTTTCGATGAGCAATCTATAAGTAAAATGTAGTTCTAAATTTACATGCAAGAAGGGAACTTTGTTCATCCAAAATATTAAATATTCTTCAAATTTATAATCAGTTTTGAAAATTCTATAATTAAATGTTTTAGAGGAATTATAGACTGACGAATTCCCATCATGTAAAAACTTATCTAACAATCTTTGTTTTATACCTTGTTTAAGCCACTCGATGCATTTGAAAGTTTGCGTTTGTCATATATTACAAAAACAATTTCGCTTAATATTTTTTTCTAAACATTTTATCGATTTGATATTTAATTTGTCTAACTTGTCATTGTTTCTCAATCCCCATATTCCACATCCATAAAGTAAAATTGGTGTAACCATTTTATCGAAAAGACCTAATAGACATTTTATAAATAAGTTGTGTTTTCTAACTAATTTCAGTACTGCATACACAGAAAAAACTGCTTCATTAACTAAACGATTTTTTGCCAGATCGAAAACAGTATTCATAAAAATCATCGAGCTGTGCCTGTAAATAGCTCTCAGATTCTGATAAAAAAAAAAGACGCACCATCAGCATATATAGTATTATAAATAATTTCAAATAAATATTTAACTAGTTTTTGAGATCGCTTGAGATTGATTCTAAGTCTGTAACATTTTTGACTTGTTGAAAAGTGTTTAAGTCATTTGAAAATAAAAATGGCTATAAATTATCTCCCCGTCTGTCTCCTTTGTCAAATGCAAAACAATCTGATTTTTCAATTATTAAGCACAATACATGATTTTATATTATAATACATATTAAAAATAACATTGTACATTTTCCCATTTATATTGTTTAGTTGCATTTCATCCCATAAACCAGCCCTCCATACAGTATCGAAGGCCTTCATAAAATCAACGAGTGCGCAATCCATTATTTTCTTTTTAAATTTTAGAATTTCATAAAATATTGTAAGTAGAATAATCTTGACGAAAGCCAGATTGGTTTTCACTTATAACAGAAAGGATTCAGAAAATTCATTTAACCTTTCATTCAGTATTGTTTAAACAATTTCTCATATACATTTATATGTATAGTTAGGTGTTGTAGACCTAACTTTTAGAATACGTTTACAAAACATTAAATGTAGTTGTGCATCATAGTTTCAGAGGAGAAGATTGTTTTATATTTCTGCCAATCAGAAACAAGAATTGCCTATGATGGCCATGTTTGTTAATGAACCGGGACGAAATAAGTAATCTTATCCGAGGACCATTCCTATATGCTTAAACCAAGCGAACGAACACATATATACATATAGCTTTTGGCCAACTACGCCAACAATTGAATTCAGAGCCAAATCAAGCAATAATGACACCTTATTTGATAATACTGAAAGGAATGTTTTAACAACATTGAGGTTGAAACTTGCAAATAATGTTTTGATCTGTTTCCACCATGTAATCGTTGTCTTTGTATTTCTCCACATTTGGTCTATGCCATCTTCGTCTATAGTAATAACTACTTCTTTTTCGCCTTTACCCATTTGAAGACATATAACTGCTGGAAGCTCTGAGATATATATATAGACTGTAACATTGTCTTCACCATCCAGTATCCTTCCTATCTCAGTAATGAGCTTTCGTAGATTTTTCAGTAATGGTGCTGACAACTTATCTTTATATTCACAAACAAGATGGTGTATAGCTGCGTGATCTATGTTACCTTCAGTAACTTTAGGCTGAAATAAATAGCGGAAAATGTGTGTTTAATAACTACAGAACAGAGGTACAGGAAAAAAGAAACGAATAAACACATAATTGGCTTACAGCAAGTCTTCAAACCACAAACACAAAACGTCCACGCCTAAATGGAATTTTAATGTGTTGTTGTAAAACGTATTAGCTATAACTTATTATCAGGTAATAAAATGTTGTTTTACGTTTAATATAACAACATATTCATCAGTACTGTCTGTAAGTATTTCTAACAAATGGGAAAACAAAAACAAAAATGCCACACTGTAGGCAAGTAATTTGTGCGGACACACTGGGTATAACGCACCATGGATGAAATGACGAAAAAAAGTTATAAATAATCACACTGTTTACAATGAAATATATTATGTTGCTCCCTGTTTCGAATATTATTATTGTTCAATTATTTTTTTCTTTCATATTATTGTGCACTACCGGCATCTTATTTATTGCAGACGAACAGTCTGAAATATATTGCAGAACATATACAATTTAGCTGGAATCCCGTAACCTGTCCTGTTTAAGATATAAAAAAAGAATCGTGAAGAACTATATATGGTTCCGCAGCTAATACGCATCTTTTAAGATAACAAAGGTGTAATCTGAAAATTGATTGATTTTTTATGTTTTGCTTGAAATCCTTTTACATATCAATTCTTTGTAAAAATAATTTTGGCCAGAAAAATGAATAAAAATAAAAATAACCGGATAGTATAGGCAGATTATTGTAAAAATGAAAACGATGATAAAAAATTTCATTGAAAAGTTTAATACGAATATTTCAAACATTATATTTGAATAAAATTAAAAAAAAAAAAAAAATTCCGTTTTATATATTTCTCAATTAATTGTATGATGAAATATCGTCATACGCATGTTATACATTCAGTAATATATTTTTTTTACAATTTTAATTGATGGTTGTGGTTTTTACGCATATCTGTCAATTTTTTTTTTATATATACCAGTGAATCACTATTGTACAATAATTCTAATAAAAAGAGAAAAAGAGAAAATCAAAGCTACTCACCTTTTCGGGTATGTTCATTTTTCTCCTACTTTTCATTTTTTGGAATACACGTGAAACGTCACCAAATCGCAGTGTGTATGGTGTTTAATACTGTATTGGAGTTACTGACAAAATATAACTAATGATATGTTAAATAGGTCATTTAGATATGTCAGATTACAGAAAATTTACAGTTCTATTTATAAACAACCAATCGAATATATTCACCTTGTGTATAAAAAAAAAAACCAATATTTGTGTTGATGGGTGGTTGGATATGAAAAATAAATGATTCATGAGTTTATATTGGGGAACCAGCAAAAAAGAAATCATCCAAGTAATGGTCTATATTTTGTGAATTTGTCCTCCTTTTGAGCTCAAATTGTAAAAAAGTTGAAAATTTTTCGAATGTTGAACAACTGATAGAGCATCCCATAGGCATACACTTGTCAATATAGTATTGATCTTGAAATTTAAAACCTAACAAATCAAAATCACCTGGACGGCATGGTAAGAGCCGAAAAGCTGATTTAATATCCATCTTCCCAATTAATTATCCCCGACCTAAGCTTTGAATGATGTTGACAACAGAATCAAAATTGGAATAATTAACCCTTGTTAATGATGGATCGATGAAATCCATCACACTATCTCCCTCGGGATAGGATAGATGAGTAATCAGTCTCGAACCTCCAGATTTCTTTGGTACTATACCTATTGGTGAACAACGAAGATTAGAAATTGGTTTTCTTATATTATATAGGGACCAAAAATCCTGCCTAATTCTATTTCTTGATTTATCTTTTTCTTTGCCTCCTCAATGTTTTCAGTAATAGATCTTAAATTTTTTGACTCTATTGACAACCTGGGCCCTGTATAAGCTAAAACCATTTTCAATAAATTTTGAATCAGCTGTTTTTGGATATTTTAACAAAAGTTCAGACAGTCTTGTGACCTTAATTGGGCTCTTAGCGAGTTCTCATAAACCATCCTTGACTACGGGGACGAAAATTATGTTGCTGAGCTTGCTTGACAAAGCGTGGGTTTCGCCATTGTTGTCCTTGCAACTGTGGTCTTTGATTTTGCCATTGGGATCTAGGGGTTCTTTGTTGAAAAGCAAACCTTTGTGAAGGTACTTGTACAACAGGTTGTTGCCAGTTTTCCTGTCCATTGGTTGGCAGAGGGGTCATATTAGCATAATGGCTTTCACCCGCCGACTTTCCCGACAGGTGGCGCATGTGTACTATCAGTTACAGAAATTCCAAGATGGCGGATGGCTACCTACTGTGGCCAGTACCTAAGTTGAAGATTGAGCTGTCACACCGCAATGCATCAACAAGTGGTAAAAAAACGGAGTTGATCGAAAGGTTATTATTCAGTTGTAACAAATACTCCTACATTATGAACTAATTACGTTCATTTTTAATTTTATTTTACATTTAACATGACCCCAGACTGCACGTCGTGCATTGATTCTATTTTATCAATCGTAACTCTCCTATGATGGTCAATTATCAATTTAAGACTCGTCAAACTGCACAAATTGAAAATATATGCATAAAGCCAAACTTCATCGGTTGAGAAATGATCGTTTTGTTTGATTAAATAGTGTCAGAACTCACTGTTAAATCTAACTCTTAAGTCAAAATCTAGGACAAACAAAACGCAATATGAATCATTGAATGTTGACAACATGATTTCCAGTCAAATCGCCCCCCCAAAAGAAATAATTAATAAACAAAGACAAACAAAAGAATATTAATGTACCAATGGTATTTTGAACTAGTTTGTTCAGCATGCAGTCTAGAAAATTCCACGAATGGAAATGAAAGATTTTTTTTCTAATTTTTTAAGAATACCAGTTCTTATGCATCAACAACTATCAGCAAGTAGTTGCCAACAAGTCATAATGTAACTAGAAAGGTAAAAATTACGACCTAGTTATTCATATGCTTTTAGAAATAAAACTTTGCGGCTGTAAACCAGAAATAGAATAAAAATAAATAAAAAATAGCTATCAATTTTTTACAAAACTATTGAAAAACGCCGATACGATGTGATATGTGCTGTTAAATCAACTTGCAAAATATACAACAACAACAAAAAAACACACAAGAACAGTAAAAAGGTTGTTTTTTTTTGTACCAATGCAAAATTGCATGAGATAACTAAAATGTTGTACAAGTGCGCAAATAACCTCTTTTTTAATGAATCACTCATCAAATGCTAAAATAGTATCAATTTTGAAAAGAATTAACAATACATCTTATCAAATTAAATTAAAAAAAAACATAATACAATGATTTTATCTGGGGCCGATTTGACCTGCTTCCGACAACATGACCATGTAATGTATTGTGCAAAGAATTGAAATACAAAATCAAAGAACTGTTATGTTCGAACAGACAGCCCTATCCTAACATCTCTATTTCACCATTTATATTTTCAGTTCCAATTTGGCATGCATGATGTTTTGTTGGATTTACTGTTTTGCTACAACTGGGGGAAGTACTAGCTTGTTGAATTTTAATATCACATCTGGTACTTCCTTCTTTTGTTGCATTTTCATTTCGTCAAGTTTACTATATTTTGCTGTTGAATGGTATGTCCATGTACAAGTGCCTGTATTCTCTTTGCTGTATATGTTAGTAAGTATGAATTACATGTAGTTAGAGACAAAAGGCCATATTACATACAAGATACAAAATATTTTATTAAGCCAATTTGGTGCCCCTAGGGGCATAAAGTTACACAATTAAAGAGAGAGAAACTCCAAACAATAGTAGTTATATACAAAATCAAATTATGTACACTATTTGTAGATGTTGCAGCCAAGTATTCAATATGCTACATTTTTTGTAAATAACATATAATATACTAAATTGTATAATAAAAAATACATGTATATATAAATAAAACTATAAAATAAATCATAACTTATTATTTTTTTGTTTTGATGTTGACAGAGGTTAATTCTTTTGTTCTTTTATTAAAATTCTTCAACAGATATTCTCCTAATTTGTTCAAAATGAGATGGTCTTCATTTGTCATTAACCATAAAAATTTTCCTTTTTATATCAAGATTACAGAAATTAATATTAAGTCTATTTATTTCCTCAAAGAATGACCTTCTTTCATTATCATATACATGTAAGGGACAATCAATTAAAAAATGAGCTTCATCCTCAACACAGTTACCACGACATAACTGGCATATTCTATTAGATCTTTCTAATGGTATTATCTTACCATTGTAACCATCTTATCTTTTGTTATCTCATATCTGCCACTTTCAATTCTAAGGTTATGAGCAAAAAAAAATTACAAATTACAAATTATTTTTCTGTGTTCGAAATTTTTCATAAATAAATAATTTTCTATTCCAAAATTATTTTAATTTTAAAGTATGTAGTTAGTTTTCCATTTGATTTTCCTTCCTGTTGTCTCTTAGACCAGTACTGTAAAAAATTATTCTATCTGTATAAATTTCTTCAAATACTGCTTGAAGACAGACAAACTTAGGTTTTTATAAGGTGATAAGCTAATATTTGTACATGTACCTATTTTTCACTCAAAAAAACAAGTTTTATACCAACTGTTTACATTAATATTACATATACATGGAAATCCTACCATTGTTAAAGGGATACTAAAGCTCGTTTTAACATACATTTTTTCAACTCGTGACGAAGGTTGTTTCTTTTCAATTTAATTGTAAAAACAATCCAAAAATACTTTGCACACCCATATAATCCCTAATATCATTAAAATATCACTTAAAAGGGTCGAAATTATTTTTTGTGTAGGAAGCAAAGAATTCAATTATTGGAAAAACCCAGAGAAAACCGCATGACATGACAGAATTATCAACGAATTATGTCACTTTTACAAAGATACATTGATAAAAACTGGGATAATTTATCATAAATATCATTTATTGAACCAATTGCAAGTTTTCATTAGATAATTTTTTTTTTTACAAAAATTAGCTTTAATATCCCTTTAAAAGCTGAAATCCATAGTTACAATAAAAATAATGTTTCCCAAATAATAATTTTTTCACAGTACCAATTTATTTATGTATGAAAAGTGTTTGATGATGAAAAAGATTTGATTGTGCAAACTGTACACTAATTGTTGTGGCAGCTGGATAATGCCAAAAAAATTTCTGTTTATGTTTGATTTAACCATTCTGTATATAAATTTTCTGTTTAAGGTTACTGAAGATGAATGCAAGACTATTGAAAAAGCAACCCGAAAACAAAGTCAATGTAATGAGTGGTTTTATCATCGAAGATGGCGATTGACAGCATCAAGATTTGGAGACATTATCAAAATGGCACATAGAAGGAACAAAACTAAATTATGCAAAAGTCTGAATTGTTGTAATAAAATTGTGAGCAAGTCTTTGGTACATGGAAAACAATTTGAATGTAAAGCATTATGCAAATTTGAAACCCAGAAAAATGTTAAATGTCATCCTGTAGGTTTATTTATAAGACCTGATTTTCCTTTTTTAGGAGCATCACCTGATGGCATTACTGATACAGATTACTTAGTTGAGGTTAAGTGCCCTTATAGTGGTAGAAATAATAAAATTTTACCAGGGAACTTTTTTCCATTCTTGCACACAAACAGTTGTGGTGAAATAGCTCTGAAGCCATCAAGTAGCTATTATGCTCAAATTCAAGGGCAACTGTTTATTTCAAAAACAAAATTCTGTTTTTTCATTGTGTACACTTTTGTTGATTTGTTTGTACAAGTTATTGAGTATGATGGGGATTACTGCCTTAACTCATTAATTCCAAAATTATCTCTTTTTTATGAGAAATTCTTTAGACCATATTTAGCATCTATATTGTAGATTTTTAAAAAGCATAGAGAGTATTATTGTACATTATACAAATACAGCCTTTCTATGAAGTTGATACAAGTTTATATCAACCTATGAGATGTATATCGACCGAGGTCGATATACAACTTGTATCGACTTCATAGAAAGGCTGTA
>MJUT01035169.1:15760-47755 GCA_002080005.1 Gigantidas platifrons
TAGGCAGTTTGTTTATTATTATATCACAAGAGTTACTCCACAGATTCATGCTGAACTTCAACAGGTTGTAGTCTGGGTTGACGTCTCAACAGGTCAATATCATGTACGTCTTTGATCAATGTTTTTTCACTATATTCATGGACTTTTGCGAAGATACGGCCATCGTAAGACCAACACGAGTTAATATCGCCGTTGTGTCGTAGTTTGTTGAGATCAGAGATCAACGCATATCTGCGGGTTGTTAGGTTTTCGGAAATAAACGTGCCATATTGATGTTGTTTTAGTTTTCGCTTATTTGAAAAAACTTGTTGTCTGGGCCTATATGAAATAAAGCGGGCTATGATGTTGGTTTTGCCGTCTTGTACTGGACCAATAGGATGAGTCCTTCCAAGATCCTGCAGTCGGAGATCTAATCCTAACTCATTATTACAGATGTCGAGGACAAGTTGATCGGAATTCATAGGCTTTATTATTTGGCCATTTGGCTTTGTAGGTAATTTTACACTATTGAATCGCAGGCTGGTGCGACGAGAGTACTGCTTGGTTTCTTCTAGCCTCCTATCTAGGCTGGCAACAGATTGCTTAAGTTGGTCAATTGTGTTCTGTTGGTCATTTATTTTTAAGTTTTGGCTTTCGATGATTTCGTCTAACTGTTTGGTTTTATTTGTTAAGCCCTCTATTGTTGTTTGTTGGTTAGATAGAAGGATTTGTTGGTTAGTTATGATGTTCTGCATATCAGTCATAGATGTGGTGATAGCACCTGATATTGTCTGACGAATTGTTAGCTCGAGGTTATGTTGGATTGCATCTGTTATCATAGGTACCAATGTTGAAACAAATAATTCACTTTGTATGCTATTATTGACAATATCAGCTATTTCAATTTCACGTTTGGTCGGACCCTTGGTAGATTTGGCACCAGACTGTTTAGGGATAGGTCTGCCTGTTGGTGTTTTAATAGCACTGTCGCCAGATAGCCTGCGACGTGGTTGTCGTTCGTTTTGTTTAATTTCATAAGGTTGGTCATTTGGGCTTTCAGGCTTTTGGCGTTTTAAGCTGTTTGTTTCTTGTTGGGGTTCAACCTGGGGACAATTTTGTAATATATTTTCAGCAGGTTCAGATTGAGAAAGTTCATCGTCAATGTTTACGGATTGATTATTATTTTTGTTGTCGGCCATTTTGATGTAAACAAATCGAGTAACCAACTTTTACTGTAGAAATAGTTTGCAAAAGTCAATTTTTTCCAAAATTTACAATAAACATACGGGTATCGAAGTCTACTGGGTTTCAATACATCTTAAAATTGTTAGCACTACAATACCAAATTCCATCAGAACAGTTGTTTTATATGAGCTACTTAATACCCGTCATGACCTATCGGGTGCGCTCGAATTTTCATTAATCCAAGAGACATGCTCAAGTGGATTTTACGCTGTTATTGGAGGAATGGCTAGTGTTATGATTGTTTTAATCAGCATTGTTATCATCTTAGGGACTCTACTCTTTAGGAGAAATAAAGGTAGCATATATACTCCTTTTAATGTGACATACAAGGACACTTTATTTCTAAGCTTTAGGTCACATGTGATGAATATAGCATACTTTCCGATTGTTGAGTGACAATATCATGTATCCCATGCTCATGCCGCTTATTTGTTCTACAAATCGCAGTTGATATGCTATGTTGTTCTAAATAAATAAATTTGTTAATGAAAGTCGTCAATGAAAAACATTTTAGTGTTATAGCTATTCTGAATTATTTGATCATTAGATGATTTCCATGTTTCAACTGATTGTATGCAGATTAGATGCCACTTTTAAAACATACAGTATACATTGATTGGTCGGTACCATGCCACGTCTTTATATATCAGTACTGGATATCATGCATTGGAAAAGAGTAGTTTGCACTCTCCCTGCACCAAATATTGCAACTGTTTGCATGCATGTGGGGACTGTGGGTGCCACATCTTTTTAATAGCATATACATTAATTAAATATGTTGCAAGAAAAGACAAATTATACAAAAAACATTGTAGTAAAACTGTAGATGATTATGGAAAAAACATAAAGATGGCATACAAGTATAAAATATAAAAATGCACATAATCAATCGACGAGAACAAACGCAGAAATTAAAGATGATCACCACGGAGCTCACCAAAACCGGAACTGAACTCATGTTCTTCTGCGACTTCCTGATTCTGTTACCCCTTATCTTCAAACGCTTCATGTGAAACTGTTATTGTTGAAAAAAAACAAATGTGTCACGCGCTTGTTCGTCCAAGACATCAGTCAAAGTTCAGCAAATGCCATCAGCAGAAAGAGTCATCACTTAGAAAGGGTTGTGGCCGCGACCATGACTGCTATACTGTTACTCGGAATATATTTGTCACAAATGACCAAGGAAATGTTATGTTTCTTGTCATCACAATCCGATTATTTTAACATCCATGGCTTGTTATCGGTTTGTAGCCACAGTAACACGACTGGTTCCACTAGTAGAGCAGAATATGATCTCATCTCCGTTTTTTGTGTTTAGTGTAGTATTTTGAACTTGATGGCCTGTCTTTTTGTCCTTTTTCTTTTGGCCATTGACTTACGGCTTCCGATCAACTTTACGACAGTACAAGTAGATCCGTCGTCATCACAGATATTGAGAAATGATTAACAGTAAAACGTCGAGGTGAAGTCTCCAATGGGTCTTCAATGGGAGCTATTTGAAACTTGATAACAAATAAAACATTATGAAAAGTATATAATTGGATAGTTTGCCGTAACATTCTAACCGGTTTTCACCTACAATTCAGCGGTAATTGTTATGTTCCCTGTGACTGTCGTTCTGTTCGTGTAATACAACAGCAAACTACACTCTATGTGTGAAACGATATTCAGTTCTAACTCATTTAGTACATGTAATGTCCGTATAGAGAATTATTATACTACGCGAAGTATTTAACAAAAAATAGGTTTTTTTAATGTATCAATACACATTTATAAATTTTATATTTTATGAATATTGTAAAATTTGACACATCATTTTCTTTATATAACCTTTTAATTTTGCAGGTTGGTCAGGTGGAACACGCAATGAAATTTCGAACAGGCAATACATTTATTTTGTAATTAATCGAGAAAGAGTGTAAATCATAATTCAGTTGGCATAAAATAACACTTTTTCTCCGCCAACTTTCTAAGGGGATATCTTTAGTATTTAAAACAAACAAATACTTTATCGCTGACCTTGCATTTCGTCGTCGACCAGAAGAAAAAAGTCAAAGCAATTTCGGACCAAGACAGAAAATGTTAATTACTTTCAATATATCATTTCGAACGGCTCAAATTGACACTTGACATTGAATGACCGTTCAGACCACACTTTAATACACTGACTTTATAATATTAATAGTACTTTAGCAAACATACAATCATACTAAGTGCTGTGATAAACAATAATAACTTGGTCAATATTTTGACATATAGGGTTCAGGTTATTCCGCTGTTCTTACAGTTTTCCATGATTTTTTTTAATTTTTTATTAAGCGAATAACATTACAGATAAATATATTGGTTTTATTTTAAATTATTTCTCTTTTCTCGATATACCCATTGTTACATACTCATCTCAATTTTTGGAGGGCCGTCGTGGCCGTGATTGTATGGTAATTGGATTTACAACTACATATGCAATCAGTGCCTATCACCACTGATGTTGTGAGTTCGAATCTCGATCAGGTCGATGAGTACAACATTATGTGATAAATTTTATCTTGGACTTGCGACAGGTTGGTGGTTTCTCCTGGTCCTCCTTTTTTCTCCACAATTAAAACTCACCGCCACTTTATAACTGAAATATTGTTGAAAGTGGCATCAACAAACAAACAATTTTAGGTCTTCACCTTGAATCCCTCAATACAAATGTCCTCAGTATATTAGAATCAGTATATACGTTTTAAATTTTCTACATCTCGAGCGGTTGTATACATTTGAAGTTTTCAATCATATTTATAATGTTATATTTAAATATAATGTTATATATTATATAGGTCAGATAATATAGACGAAATGGCTTCTCCAAACCGAATAACCAATGACATGTACGAAGACATCAAAGAAGGTACGAGTGGTACGAGAAATGAAGGTAACAATTACAACATACTTCTTCATACATCGAGAACATTGGCTAGAATAATATTTGAAGCACCAGTCTGGTATTTATTTCATTATATTCAATAATATAATCCTTACATCTAACATTGCAATGTATATTTTTTCATTTCCGTGTAACCGTGGCATCTCCATAGAACTTGTTTAACCTTGCTAAGTAGCGGTATCAAGACCGCAACGTGACCTGTCATGTATATATGCGAGTTGGGAGTATAATTTTTGCCTCTTTCTACGATTTTTCGATTTGATTATGGGTCTGTTCTGAAAGTGTCGCATTTTTTTTCAATTTCATCTGATAGGGGTTTTTTTAAATAATTTTAGCAGTACCTTGTTATATGTATGTAGACCACCTTCATACAAACCAGCAATCGTGATAGGATATCAAAGAAAATAATATCATATGTTAGTCTGTGTTGGAGATAAATATGAAACCAGTTATAATCTCGTACACAAGTTTCGCTAAGCAAAGTGGCATGAGTTGGGTAACCGTTAGCATTCTCGCCTCGTTTGATCGAGCCGCGGTCCTGTCAATCCAATACTATACAATTGGTATTTACTGATTTCCGCTAAGCACGCCGTTTTAGGAGCTAGAGCCAAGACTGGTGGCCTCGAAATCAGGATACGACATGCTTATCAACAGACTGGAGGTGCAGTGAGCTAGCACAATGAAGATCCAATTAAACGTGTTCGTCTGGAACAAAGCTGAACTCTTAACAACATTTCATTAAATTAAATTTTTTTCTCGTTACAATATAGCTGAGTATTTTTCCATTGGTTGCTAAATAACAATAAATGACCCGTTAAACAAATATTGTAGCATAAATACGCATTTTGGTTTTGATGTTTTTATGCAGTAATCAACTTAAAAATAGCGAATTTTTACAAACCATGGTCTAGCATAAAGATCGTGATGTTATTCTATGATGTTGACGTCATAAATCTGTCAGTCATGTAATTTATGTTACAAACGATATATACCATAGATCTTATTCATGAAATTATTTAAGCCAACTCATCCTTCGGATTCGTTGGATTAAATAAGTTAATTCGTTGGATCCATGGTATATATAATACTTACAGTATCCATTGTCGAAGTGTTACAATATCTAGTCGGATACTCAAACAGGAAAGACATCATGATCAATGACTGTTACTTAGTATTCAGAATTAGATGTTAGATTATCAAACAATGGAAAATAAAATCAACACATAACGCATATGTTGCGGGATGCGTGAGTGCCGAGCGGGAACACTAAAGAGAAACAACTGCAACAAACTGCAAAGGACTAAAGCGTGGAGGCTGCATGTGTAAAACACGATGTAAAACATTAGATAATTTATTATGCAGGAATCAACAATTTCAGTGTACCAAAATATTGCAAATACAATAATTATCCAAGTCAAAGAACCTGCATAATGTCAGTGTTTACATAAAATAATCAACAAATAATCGTAAAATATGAATCAAGTATCAATAATGAAAATCTAAATCAGACTGGGAATGGCCTATGAAAAACGTCACCTTCAAGTAAAAATGTAGCGGACTTCACCGCATTGATACACTTACGATACAAGAAGATGAGTACAAAATGATATACAGCTTAACGTTTATCCAAATAAAGTTCACAAAGTCCAAACTGTGAAGTTAAAATGGTTAGGATAACGAACACAGCCGATCTCTTGGACAGTTGAATTCCAACTTACCAGTTTTGTTTACTTTGGATACAAAATGTAGCAAAGTCATAGAAACGCACAGACAAATTCCCGCTATAATCATATTTCGCGGATTTTACCATCTGATTTACACTGACAACATACAGCGAAAAGAAATACTTATTAAAGACAATAATATTTAATCTTACAAATATCCCGACATGTAAACACGGAATGTAGTTCCGTATACCGAAATATAACTTATTTTTATGTACCAAGAACAATAACTCTATCAGAAAAATGAAACCGCAGATTGGCGGTAAAATGTCAACAACGCCGATATTTAATAAATACTGTGATAAATAAAAGTAAGTTCAAACGAAATGTGGTTCAACATATTCTGCTATCATTAAGGAAAGATTCCCTAATCGTGGAAGTTCAAGAAATTCTGGTTAAGCATAGAACATAACATTCCAAATCGTGGTACATCCATTAACCAACGTAGTTTCACAACACATAAATAGGTTTCTTCACAAAACATACGTGGAGTAATACACATTTCAATACAAATTTGGCTGTAAAAATATTAAAAATACGTTTGTTTGCTATTAGCTCAGACATCTGGTAATTTGTTTTCCCGAATTACCTCTATTCCTTTTGACTACCTCTGTAGTAATTCATGATGTGAAAGGCGCGTCGTTGCTTGCATATCCAGAAATTAATATGGAGAACACAATACTAAGTTGAAAAACTTGTGTCTGATCCTTTTGTCATTATTTAGACAATAAAATATGTTTAAATTAAGTTCAGAAATTGGTAGTACTTTCCTCATAAATAATCATCATATATGAATTCGATTTTGATCACGTGACTGCAGTTTCAAGCTGGATCGAGTGCTCCTCAGATTTCTCGAATGATTGCTTATAACACGGAAATGTAATGCTCCCGTTAACTGCTCGATAATTAACATGTCATTGTTGACTTCCGCAAAGTTTTTCTTCTGCTAAAATACAAATAGTGTTGTTGTTTTCTTTCACATTTAGTCATTTTTTTAACTTGTTTGCTTGCAAACATGATATTTTTTTTTATTTATCATGGGAACCTAGAGTTTAGAAGCTTGAAATATAAGGTTTGTGAATAGTATCCAGAGTTCAAGAATTCAAATTAATTCCGGCAAGTTGACCAAAAAATATTATTCGTTGGTAAATTTGGTGTCGAACTCCACCAATTACATGTATTTCAGACATTTTACATAGACAGTTAAGGCCAGTGTAAGGGTTTGACGCCGCGGGTTTTCATACACTCCAGGAACCTCGAATATTTCACGGTTGTCATTTATTTTTATCTCATTTAATTTGGATTAATTCAAAGTCCCATTTTCAATTCCAGAAATTAACATGCATGCAATTATAACAATTATCTTCTATATAAATCATATAAAAATGCAAACAATTGAGTTGCCGCCCTCTTACATATGCAAATTATCAAATCTAATGTCACTTCTGGATATGTGGTCGATTGAAATATGGCACTGACACGATCTTTATCAAAGTACGAAAAGTATGTTTATTTTTCCTCTATAAATTCCACCCCTCTCTCTGATATTGAAATAAGTGGTGTGTTAGAATATCAACATATTATTAGTTTTCGCTCTTAAGTCCAATAGTGATATATTTTGTATCTTAAATTTGAGTTTCCACGTAGTTAATGAAATGGAATATGAAGGACAAGAAGCTTCATATTACTTTACAACTACATATTTGCTCTTGTATACTCCTGACAACATTCCCATACGTCTGCTTCCTATTTATAAGGTTTTTTTTCAATTTTCAGATCTACAGTACAGAGGTGGAAATGTGTGAGTATCTAAAAACATCATATTGCCATACTTAACACAACGCTAATGGTAAAGAAATTCCGATGCAAATATAGCTTTTCTACCACGAACAAAAATATAACTGGTCAACAGAAAATAATTCGATTTTCTTGAAGAAAAGAACGAGGTCTGCTAAGAATATAATATGTATTACTAACTTTGTTCTGTGGTACAATCATAGTATTAGTCTCCGACGGAATTCAACAAAATAGCTAATATATTATCCATTCTATTAGATTATCATAATTGTTATATATTAAAAGTGGATACCGAACATTATTTCAACGTTTAGCATTTATGATAAAAGGAATATGAAATTATGTGTCTGAAATATCATAGGGTTAGAGTTATGGTTCTTAACGCCACTGTCATCAATATTTCAGTTATATCGTGGCGGTCAGCTTTACTGGAGGAGGAAAAATACCAACCTGTTGCAAGTTACTGACAAACTTTATCACATAATGTTGTATTGTGGACACCTCACCATCAACGGAATTCAAACCCACAACATCAGCTATGATAGGCACTAATTACACAAGTAGTTGTAAACCCAACTACCATACAATCACGACCAGAAGGCCTCTTGGATTATTATCATCATTCAACGTATTTACTGGTGAATGATATAGCAATCATTTCCTATAGTATTATACATCTGATAATTTTTTCGCCAATAAGATTGAACTATAAATGTACTATATTCAACATTGTGACCATGTGTTTTTTGCAAACACCTTACATGTCCACATCATTTCAATAAGACGAGAGATTTTGACACATACAAAAATAGTAAAATCCACTACTGTTTATTGAAATGTATGTACCAACCCGTAATATTGAGCGGTCGTGTACGTATCTGTAAGAGATATCCATTTTACCCTCCGTTTCTACAATGTTCTGATTTGAATTTCTTCAAACGTTGTGATACTTGTTTCAATTTCACTCCATTTTTTACTTTATTTATTTTACTGGAATTTATACATTTGAAGATATTTACCAATTCTACTCTGTATGATTATACTATAACATACGACTTCGTCTATGTATTGTAGTTCTACAACGACTTATGAAATGTTAGGTATACAAGACATTCCAAATACCTATGTTGATTTATCAAGTGAACAAGGTAAGATGGATTTATTAACTTCATTCGTTTCGTAAAATAATTTGGAAGACATTTTTTAATCAACCGAAGTCACCCAGAAATGATCTTAGGTTATCTTAACAAGTCTATAGAAAGCGCTTTAATTTTATGCGTGTAATTTTAAAGACAGTTTTTGGTCCTTCTGTTTGTTGCCATTTGGTTATGCTGTGAACCGTCATTTTATTTCTTTTCTATGATGTAATATCAGACGGTAAAATCATGGTACAATAACTTATTGAAACATCTGTCCGGGTGAGTGATTAGGCAAAAGATATAAACCTAGTCTTTTACATCTGATGGTACAATAACAGTAGAAACATTACTATGTGATTTGAGGTAGAACTAGTGTACAGTAAAATATATTTAAATTAGAAGTTATATTGTACTATTGTACGCTTTGCTTTTATCAATAATTACGAAGCATTACAACATCGCACGATTTGATAGAAAATGTATATTATGTGATAATTATCAAGATGTTCAAGCTGGTTTTCTCATACAAAATACCAAGAAAGGGTAATCAGATACCATGCTTCAAATAAGTACATACAATGCAATGACCGGAGGAAATAGAGCAGAAGAACATCCTATGATCTAAATAACAAAGCACGGAAAACTGGCGATTGAGCAACAATAACCACATTGAAAATAGGGAATGAAATTCAGATACCCCAGTTCCTCCTCAATTAGTAGCACCTGTCGTATTATGCTGATTATAAATCAAGTAATAAGTGATAAGGAGAAGAAGAAGGTTGTCACTTCACTAGATGGCATATACATCACTGTTAACCAAGTCAATATGGCCAACATAACACTTGTGACGCGATGACTTCAATAAACGAAGAGGAAAACCATAAGGCTATTTATAATGGAACATAGATACAGTCAACATTTGGTAAAAGACTTATAAAATTGAAAAGATGAGCAATACGGACCAACCAAATCAGGGAAAGTTCAGATTATTTCGTTAGTAAGCACTCCCTATTTCTTATAAGACAGCTGTCGTATTGCTCATTGTCTAATCCAATAAAAGTATTGTCGGTGATATAGAAAATAAAATACATATTCAAATGAGAAAGGATTCAATGTTATTGCCAATTCATCATCCATCATGTGCACCTAGTTTAGTGACGTTACTGATAACAGTAAACATGTATCATTTCCATTATATATCGATCACCAAGGACCATTTTCTGTGTTCCTATGCATTAAATGACATTGTACATGAATGACTGACATTTTCAGTTCGATTTCCATGATTTTTAATATGGTTTCCATAGAAATAAAAAATAAGAGATATATCGTCGGACATCCTTAGTATCGGTAGTACCAGTTCAATAGATTTACCCTGTTTAACCCACAGTACCCTAGAAGATACGATATTTTTCACACTTAAGTTATGACAGGAAATCAAGACAGGAACAGCATTGGACCTCACAGCTCTTAAGGCCGGCCATGTATATAGCAACATTTACTGTTAGCCACACACATGACATGTTGCATCATGTTTTATTTATCAGTATTTAGATTGTAGATTTGGTCAAATTGACAATAACCATATTTTACATTGCAGCACAAGGACAGTCTGAATCGTAAGTATCTTAAGACAGTCGCTGTCTTATTATCTTTTCACATCCGTTTTGTATTGATTGTTGTTACGCTTGATTTCAGTAAATATAAACTATTATTCAGATGGGGCCGATAATTTCCTTGTACGTGTATGACACTTAATGAGACAAAATGCACAAAAATAAACCACCAAACGGTATGATAGCATGCTTCTAATGTAACAATATTTTACATTTTATAACTCCCACTAGTTCACTATATCTAAAATATCACAGTACAACGTGCTACTGAACTGTTTCACAGCATGTGTTTCACTGTCAATAGTACAATCTATTGCACACTGGGTTCACATCACAGTGGTATTTTTTGTTTTTCATTTTAGTATAGACTATGAATGATTAAACAAACCACCAATATAATCTACTGCCGAACGGTTTCACAACTTTCATAGGGTGCATGTATAACAACAATTCAATCTACTACCGAACGGCTTCACAACTTGCATAGGCTACATGTATAACAACAATACAATCTACTGCCGAACGGTTAACAACTAGCATAGGCTACATGTATGATAACAATATAATCCACTGCCGAACGATTTAACATCATGCAATGGCTACATCTATGACAACAATATAATCTACTGACGAACAGTTTCACAACTTGCATTGGCTACATGTATGACAGCAATACAATCTACTGCCGAACGGTTTAACAACTGGCATAGGGTACATGTATAACAACAACACCATCTGCTGTCAAACGGTTTCCGAACTTTGCATACCGTACATGTATGACAACAGTACAACTGACACCCATTGACACCACAATGCGCAAAATAAACCAATAATAAGCCTGAGAGAGATTGACCATAGCTTTTTAATTTTTAGGTTTAATAAATTACATTATTTAGGAAGTGTAATTTTAAATACACCAATATCAACAATGACGACAATACAGTCGACTGTCAAGCGAATGGATTCAGGGTATTTTAACGCTATAGCAATTATTACTAACATTGAGTAAATCATGTGTTCTTTTGTGATGTACCATTATTTTATATTGCTATATTTAATTTTGTTAATACAATTTAATATATGTTATATAGCAGAACAACAGAACAGTATGAAACGATGGGTGATAAGGATATACCTAATGTTTATGAACAGCTAAAGAACAAGCAAGGTAAACAGTCAAAAACTACTCAAAGTAGATTAAAAAAAGATTTGTCTTTTGGTGTGTCTAGTACATGGTGTTACCTGATGTTAATGCTATAGTTGTATGACGCAATCAATTAACATATTTACTTATTGTGAGGTTTGATTTAGAAATATGCAATTAGTTTCATAAAAAGCAAATCAGGTTTATATTAGATAGTCCACCCTGCGAAAATATTGCACTACATGCTACATCTACTTATCTAAATGAGTATAATAACCACTAACATTACCACACTAAATATGAGGTAAGACAACTCGTGAACACCTTACGTAATACTGTATATATAACTCAGGTGATGGACTACTAGTCGCCGAGGATATGATCTGTCCAGCAATCAGTGTGTCGACATATATGCATATACATGTATCCGATATATTTTTTAGCGAAATTTATAGTACCTTAATCATGTAATTTCTGCCCTCAGGGTTAGGTGACATTAGCCGGATCTGTTTAGACCCTTTTGTATTTTCTTTACTCCCATAGACTTTTAATTTATTTTGCTTTCAAATATTTTGGCTTTGAGTGTACCTGATATCTGATGAAGGTAATTCCAGAAACACCAGTAAACTTGATATCTACGTTTTTACTTCAAGCTCAGTGGGATAGACATGGTCAACAAAATAACCACACTAATGTTTTTTTTTCTCCAATCTTGGTATGTATTTTAAGGGGTGTGTTGTCAACTACTTGAACCTCTAGTTGTAGTCTAATTTGCCTTATCAAGGGGTTTGTTGTTCACTATTAGAACCTCTAGTTGTAGTCACAGTTGCCTTATTAAGGGTTTTGTTGTCAACTAGTTGAACCTCTAGTTGTAGTTACATTTTCCTTATTAAGGGGTTGGTTGTTCACTAGTTGAACCTCTATTTGCTGTCACACTTGCCTTATTAAGGGGTTTGTTGGCCACTGGTACAACCTCTAGTTGTAGACACACTTGCCTTATTAAAGACTGTACAATATAATGCTACTCTGAGAAGTTTGTCTTGTTTACGCGATAACTTGGGTGAACAACTTTGTTAAAACCTTACTTACTTACTTACTTACTTACTGTCCGTTACGCCAAATGGCATGTGGGGCAGCAACAAAGGTACGTCATTTCTGCCTGTCCTTTCCCATCTTCTGTAGACTTCCCCATGAGTGGCTTAATTCGTTCATTTCTGCTTCAACGGTACGCCGCCACGTTATCCTGGGCATCCCGCTGCATCGTTTTCCCTCTGGTGTCCAGAAAAGGGCTGTCTTAGTGAGGTCTTGCTGATCTTTTCTCAAGACATGTCCAATCCATCCCCACCTTCTTCTTTTGATGATGGTATTCATGTTTTCCTGGTTGTATCTAATGAGGGGATTCTTGGTTTGCGATCGTTAAAACCTACAATGACTGAAATCAGAAATCACTGTCGTTTTGTTTTGTTTCTAGTTTATCTCTCCACTCCTGTTATATTTTTTATTTTCTTCAGTTTGTTTATATTGTATATTAAACACAGATTTAATATGTTTTTGTTGTGCTGTACATACTTAGTTATATATATAGCTGTAGAATGTTGTGAAACACTTAAACAAAGTATGTAATTATTAAAACAGGAAACCCCCACATTTTATTCTTCGTTGATTCTACTTTTGTGGTATGATTTATTTAAAAAAAACAACAATAATGTTCTAGTTGTTATTTTATAAACATAGTATGGTCAGAAAATTTAGTGTTACCTCCAAGTAGTTATACGTGTATTGCTTTTGCCTCCTTCCATGATTTTTTTTTTCTATTGGATGATATAATTTTTCCAACAATGTGGTATTTATCGCAGTTTTCAATTTCTTAAAAACGTAAATTTAAATAAAAAAAAATATTGCTCTAAGTTCATTGTTGAGTTATTATAATGACTTATAATAACCAATCACATTTGAATTAGATGTTGAAATCCGGGCTGTGTACCAGATCAATACGCATGTCACTCCACTTGCACATATTACCCTGGTTCCGAGCCAACTAGTATTTAATGTTGCTCATTACTGCTGCGTGCTTAACGGAGAAGCAACAAATACGAATTGTATGTATTTCATCTACTACCCTAACCATGCTACCACCAATGTGCTTTAGTTGATATTATGGACTTTGATGTGGAGAGTACATTTTTATTTATATACATGTTTCTTTCATTGAACTGTAGTAAAGCACAGAAAGACATGAAATGAAATATTAAATATGTTCCTTCTCCAATCAATAAATTTATCTATTATATATTTACATGATTTTGACACACATTTGTGATAATAAAAATATGTCGGTCTTAACAATTTGTTGTTGTTCCTAATACTTGCAAACACATCTGGTTTAACAATCTTATAAAACATTTTGAGGAATTCCCTGTTAACAAATATTATTATATCACAAAGGAAGTAAGGGATATTGAATACAATAGGTCGTTTCACTATATAATTTTAAGCTTAATGTTTATGCTGATCACATCTATGATATTGAGCTTGAAATAAAGAATAACATAAATACACAGATGTTCATCATACCTTTACACATATATGTTTACAGAGAGAGTCAGTTAAGAATTCATTCATGTCTTATCATTGGACATGCAATTATAGTAACACGAATGGTGTCACTGGTAGAACGTATAAGAGAGCCGCTATATTTTTGCATTTTAACACAACAGCTCTTGATGAGTAAGACCTGATCATTAGTTGCAGCTAAACAGATAAACATTTCCACTCATATTCAACCTATTCCTTTTCCCACTAGCATTCAAATTAGGTGTCAATATCTCCACCTAATCGCTATATTTGTACTTCATAATTAATTGCTCTTTGCCTCGATCTCTTGATTACTAAAGCGGACGTACTGAACAATTGATGTTCTTGTGTATGGAATGCTAACGTTTGTATGACATTGAAGAGTTATATTAAACAAAGTTGTGCATAGTAATTGGTATAAACCTTTCCTTGATCATAGATGTATGATCCACGTATTTCTGAATAACCACAGAAATAGCTACATGTATTATATTAAAACCAGGATAAATGTTTTAGAATTATATAAGTGCAGGAAGAAGTTGGATATGCACAACGTTAGGTATAACATAAGACGAAATGTGTCATATTATCACATAAATTCTCGTTTTAAAGATGGACTCACCATATGGTGAATATCATGCTACATTATTATCGCTAGATTCCAGATTTTAAGAAGATTAATACTTTATGCATTTAATCTAGTAAAAATGTCTCTTGTACTTGTTTTCCCATAGACAGAACGCTATGATTTACTGAACCCGGGTAAATTTATCCCTTTTACAAACCAATAATTGCTAGAGAATACCGAAGGGGTAATAAAAAATGAACATTCAAGAGAAACAAACTAAAACGATGTGCAACACGGACCCCATCATACAAATGCGGTGAACTCAGGTGCTCGCAAAGGGTAGACAGATCCTGCTTCTTATAAGACATCTGTCGTGTTACTCATATATACAGTCCAGTCCGGTAAAAGTCTTGAGCTTGATAGAGGAAAGAAAACATATACGTTAAAAGTAAAAGATCCATTGTCATTTGAGATATGCATATTTCATAGCGGTAAGCGTTAAGATTAACTGGAGCTTAAACGTGACAGGCAAGTCATAATGATTGCTACTGTTTGTACTCTAAGGCTTGATTGTGTTTAATTATAGAACGAATAACGACACATGACACAACACCATACAACCGTCTTGTCTGTTTTAATTATCTCTATCATTCGCTATGTTTGCTTTTGTAGAATTTTAACAATAAATTTTCAGAAGTTTTGTTTTTCGTGCTTTGTCTAACATGTGTCCAAACCCATTCTTTATATCAAGTTCTTCATTCTGTCACATAATTGTTGACAATATTAGCACGACGGTTGCACTTGTTGAACAGGACTAGAGGACTTGAATTCCCCCACTGTTTTTAAGGTGTTCGCGTTGTACAATCTTTAGGTTTTTGTGGACATATTTGTAAATCATTGTGTCACTTTTTATCCATTTTCCTTGGTCAATGTATTGTCTGTCTTTCTTCAACTTACGATTTCTGAGTATACCCTGTGTTATCGTCAAACTTGTCTTACGTCAAATAATTGACCAGTAAAATGATATCACTATTAACGTTTATATTGGACCAACCGTTTAATCTTAATGAAAATACATCTGACTTTGTGAATTGCAATTCTAATAGTATGCCAAACAAAAGTAACACACCGACGTGTCCATCACACAATTGAAATATTTGTTTTTGCTTAGCAATATGATATGATATTCTCGATAATGAGAACATTAATCGATTATATGAAGTTGTTGATCCTCTAGCACTCACTGTCAGATGCTAGATATGCTCAACATTACTAACTAAGAACCAGTGTTCCTTAATTTTGTCACATATTCCATGTGCACACACGTGCATTCGTCTCTTTCTCGTGTTACTATTACATTTACAATCGGAATTGTTTTTGAGAGGTGTAGAAGTGATAAAGTAGGTCAGTTTTGCTGGCAGAGGTATCGACTCAATGTTAGCAAAGAAAACGTAGATATCCAGTTTAGTGCATACGACGTTTTTTTCTGGAATACACTTCATCAGGTACGTTCAGAGCCAAATGCTTTAAAATACAGAATGTACGATACAATTACGATATCTATGCGTAAAACATCGATATATATATTTACAAACTAGATATGTTCAATGACCTCAATAAACATGATACTATTTAAAGTGATGTATAAACTAGAAATCAAGGAAGTATTGTAATCATTTAACAATGTTGTTATCACCTCTACAGATCTTGACATTTGTGACGATCTTTGGTAAGTAGTATGTGTTTATTTCTTTTAATGATCTTTGGTAAGTATTATTTGTTTATTTTTGATGATCTTTGGTAAGTAGTATTTGTTTGTTTTTTTATGATTTTTGTAAGTATTAGTTGTTTATTGTTGTGATTGTCTTTGATAAGTAGTATTTGTTTATTTTTGTGATGGTCTTTGATAAGTAGTATTTGTTTATTTTTGTGATGATCTTTGGTAAGAATTATTTGTTTATTTTTGTGATGGTCTTTGATAAGTAATATTTGTTTTTTTTTGTAATGATCTTTGGTAAGTGGTATTTGTGTATTTTTGTGATGGTCTTTGGTAAGTGGTATTTGTTTATTTTTGATGATCTTTGGTAAGTAGTATTTTCTTATTTGTGACGATCTTTGGTAATTATTTTTTTTTTTGTGATAATCTTTAATAAGTAGTATGTGTTAATTTTTTCAATGATCTTTGGTAAGTAGTATTTATTAATTTTTCTGATGGTCTTTGGTAAGTATTATTTTTTGTGATGGTCTTTTGTAAGTGGTATTCGTTTATTTTTGTGATGGTCTTTGATAAGTAGTATTTGTTTATTTTTCTGAAGATCTCTGGTAAGTAGTATTTGTTTATTTTTGATGATCTTCTGTATTATTTGTATATTCTCAGGTATTAACATTTGTAGTAATCATCTTAGTATAGAGATTAATAAATAATTACTTTGGAAACAGATTTCTCTTGTCTACAACATTAATGTCCATATATCATCATATATGTAGAAATGTGTCGATAACAAAATAAAATCAAGCAAAGCTCGTAAACATAAGTGATATCATTAAATTGTGTTCCCCTTTCTATAAAATATATATGCATTATATTACAAAACATGAACTGTCTTTAGTGATGCATTATGATATCAGTATATTACATAATGGATTTTAAGAAGCGAGTAAATACTGTTATGTATTTATTTGGGTTAGGGTCATTGTGCTTAACGCCATGATAAACAATATTCCAGTTATATCGTGGCGGTCAGTTTTATTATTGGTGGAGAAAGCCGGAGAAAACCACCGACCTGCTGCAGGTCACTGACAAACTTTATCACATAAGGTTGTATCAAGTACACCGCGCCTGGGTGGAATTGGCACTCACAACTTTAGCGTTGATAATACTGATTGCATAGGTAGTTGTACATCTAACCACTGCAGGATCACGACCATGACAGCCCCTGTACGTATTTGGTTTGTCGTGTGGAAGTTCCAATGATTCCATGAAAAAGAACGCCTTTACTGACGTATATTAATAAACATGATAAATTCACTATATTTTGATAATTCTTTACTTATAATTATATACTTAAACACATGTGGCAATCGACAATTTTGTTTCAAAAGCATATACATGTAGTACGAGCATGTAGAAGTACTAAGTTCAGAATAAATACGGACAGCGAATAGTTCTTCAACAACAAATGATCGAAAACATTGAAAGAACAAATTTAGTTTGATTGTTCTGCAGTAATTTGTTCTTAAAAGATACATATTTCTGATTACCCCTTTGGTATCTTCAAACTTTTCTTTCATTGGTTCGGCAACAATAACTTGTCATTTTAATCAATTTATTCATGCAATCTGTTGTTTTGAATGGTATTCATCTTCAAAGTACTGTCGATGTGCCAGTTTGTACAAGTATCATAAATGTTCATAACCAAATATATACTTGACCTTTATACTTATACGGAAATTAAAAAAAACCGATTTGTTTGTCGATTTATTTCCTCTGATACATCAGCGAGAAAATTTAACTTAATTTAACTGTGTATCATTATCAGTGTAAACTTACCTTGTCACACGATCTACCATTGTTTAGACAAAAATGTAACTTATCACACTGTGTATCATTATCAGGGTAAACTTACCTTGTCACACGGTCTACCATTGTTTAGACAAAAATTAAACTTATCACACTGTGTATCATTATCAGTGTAAACTTACCTTGTCAGACGATCTACCATTGCTTAGACAAAAATTTAACTTATCACACTGTGTATCATTATCGGTGTAAACTTACCTTGTCACGCGGTCTACCATTGTTTAGACAAAAAGTTAACTTGTCATGCTGTGAACCATTTTTAGTGAACAATTTAAATTGTCACGCTTTGTATTATATTTGTGAAAACTTAACTTGTCACGCGGTATACCATTTTTAGTAAAAAAGTTAACTTGTCATGCTGTGAACCATTTTCAATGAATAGTTGGTCACATTATTGAATCCACTGTGTCATACTTTTGTTTTTCTGTATATGTGGGAACCAATAATTATAGCATAATTTCAGTCAAAAGCTTTACCATAAAAAAGAAAGGAAGATCCATCTAGTGAAGAAATACAGGATTTCTTCTGATCATTCTTCATTAAACTGGATCATATGTATCTGCTTATTCTTCGCACTGTACCTGTATTTATCTCTGGTGTTCTGGTAGAGTTCGCATTGGTCATAATGTTATTATTCTGTGTTTGACTGTTTGCTTGATTTTCACTGAGGACACAATAAAAAGTTTACAACGTCACTTGCATCTTTCCCTTTTAGACAATTTATGCTGATGACAATGAAGAATAATTAAGGATAAACACAATATACGCACAATGTCGGAATTTATAAAAAAAAATTGCATTCGCTACAAAAAAGGTAAGAAAATCTTGCCCAAAACTCGAATTTCTGCCTGTTTATAAAACTCGCACAAATATGGCTGGGTTTAAGTTTCGGGTATCTAACAAAACGTAGATATAAAATTTAGTGCGCACAACGCGTTTCTGGAACAACCTTCATCAGGTACGTTCTAAATCGAAAGGTTGGAAAGCCAAATAATTTGAAAAGTTGTGCGATCAATTAAACGAAAGGCGTAACATAGCTAATAAAAAAGTAATAGGAGAGCCAAAATCGGCTAATTTCACCTTGCCTAAGGGAGGAGAATCGTAGTTGTAATTATACTTTCATTATTTAGAAACTGTAAATTTCAATAAAACATATATCTATTAAACCATGTCAGTGTCGAATTAACATTATTTCAGTTATATCGTTGTGGTCCAGAATCCATAGTACCTAGCTGTCGCTAGTCCCTGACAAACTTGAGCGGGGTTCTCGTACAAATACATTTGATAGTTACCAATAATACACGATAATGTACGTATATTATATATATATATATATATTAAATGTCCCTTATTGGGTCTCTCCATCTTACATGTATATATTGAATGAATGTTTATATGTCCTATATAGACGTTCAATTTTAAAAATGAAAATCCTGCCGTGCATAAATTAGGAAGTTACCTGAAACGACAGATAACAAGGAAGTACTATAATCATTTTACGATATCACTATCATCTCTACAAGTCTTGATATGTTTGACAATCTTTGGTAAGTGATATAATATATATTAAGTCATTGACAGTGATAGTCTTGGTCTTAACTCGTGGATATTAACAGGAATAACAATAAACAACTGGTTACTGCCATCAAATAATATGGACAACATGGATATTCAGGGATAAAACCGAGGGCGTGACAACATTACTGTCCATAATTCATGGCACACTCTGCTACAAAATACATGTCATTAAATAAGGAGTTCTTCTTTGTATTATTATGTATTTGAGAATGTCATTTAAGATAAATATAATCAGAACTAATGGTTCTAGTTAGCAATAATTAACATGTAATCTTAAAAAAGTAGGTGTATGTATTACCTTTTTATATTTAGATAGCAGTAATTACCATACAATCTTAAGTAGAAGGTATATGTACTGCCGTTTCGTATTTGGTTACCAGTAATTACATGTAGAATCATATACAAAACGGGTATATGTTCTGTCTTTTTGTTCTTAAATCGCCGTAATAACTGTATATGTAATATCATAAATAATATAAGGTGTTTTCGTAGATTTCGTTATTTTCGCTTCGCTGATAGTGTTTCTGTCGGCACGTTTAGTTCTGTTGTAAAACAAGTAAGTTGGTGTAATTTTATCTGATGACATTTCTTTCATATCTATGTTTTAGATTTACTATATTAATCTGTGAATTCTTCATTAATGTAAAAGAAAACAATATATATATATGCAACAGTACATGGATAAACAAATATTTATATAATAATGTGGTCTTGTCCAGGTAATATGCCAACATATTACCGAGGTCTGAGAGACATATTACCCGACCCCTCAGACCTGGGTAATATTTTGGCATATTACCTGGACAAGACCACATTGATATCATTATTATACTGAGTGTCTAATTGCCCAGGTAATATGCCAAAATATTACCCAGGTAATATGCCAAAATATTACAATACCAAACATCACTACAGAAACTTACACGAAGTATAATAAATATAGATTATAACATGGCCATTTCCGTATCATCCCGAGACTTCCATATAAGACCAAGGCGATAGCCGCGGGATGATATGGGTCGAATGATGATACCAGGACCTATGTGTATCACATATTTAACCATGACTGAAATAAATAAATTGTAAATGAATAATTGAATTTACATTTATTCATCAACATAACAACAAAATAAATAACATGCATAAATCAACAAAATAATTCACCGTATTTATCACTGGTATTGAACATAACTTTTCAATAATTATAAATCAGACTTCCAATTCCTATCATTTGTGCAATAAAAAAATATTGTCACATTTCTCTGTATAATTGAGTATGGGAATTTTGTTATTTTGGAGTTGGGCAAAATGGGGACCAAAACGACAACGGTTTGTTTATTAGAGTTATTATTAGTAACCGTTGACTGGACAGAGTTATTACTGATGAAATTTAGAGTAACTGGTTTATTTTCATAGTTTTCAATAGGCGTAAATATCAACATTCGCCATCACGAAGATATCTACTGATGGAAGCTTGGATACATTTCAATGAATCGGGTTCGTAATCCTGTTTGAATTTCGTGCGCGCTTAAAAAAAATATTGCCAGGTGCATGTACATCTCCTCGACTCCAATATATTCAGGATTACGGTGTTCTCCCACTGTTGATAACCAATCCTTGAATATCCTTATGTTACTCTCAGTTTTACGTTTTGTATTGATATTTTTCATCTCCGTTTTATCGGTTTTTGTATGATATTTGCTTACGTGTCACAAAGACGTCATCGACGCAGGGCACATTGACCGGTTATTTGCCCCGGGCACTGATATGGATCGTGAACGTCTTCGTTTATCACACATGCAAAACGGTACGGATAACGTACAAATATGTGATAATGCTCTATATCATATAAGATCATTTTCTAATTCCAGTCTAGTATTAGAACCTTAATCAGTAAATTCTTTTAAATGCAAACAACAAACACAATAATATTGTATTTTTCTTAGACTTTGAATCCATTTTATTTCCGAATATGTTTTATTCAAGTACATTTTGTAATGTTTCCAGATTCCATCTAAATTCTAAATGGTCACTGGCCTAAACTATATTAATGGAATCATTACGTCATTTCTAAATCTGTTCAATTATACAAGATACAAACATGTCAATTGTATTACACCAATATGGATGTAAGATATTGAATAGATTTTATTTACTATTCATATTTTTAATGTCTTTGATATTAAAACATTTACTTAATATATAGGTAACGTCTATTGTACCAACAGTGTATCAAATCCTACTCCAGTATATGTAGTACAGGATAGTGATGCTGTTCTACAATGTGGATTTGATAGCATTCTGGATTGGTATGTGTATAATGGTAGTAGTGTGGATATAATAGCAACCGGAGCTAATGTTATAAATAATTCTAAATATTTAGCATCTAAGAAACCATCAACAGGACTGTATTACAGATTACACATACTGAATGTTGGTGTGTCAGATATAAAGAAGCATAGATGTCAGGGACTTGTTAATGGAGGAATTCAAAGATTCTATGTGCAGTTGATTATCATGGGTAGGTGTAATTATACATTGGAAGGGCATCTATTTTGTTCTTCTTGGCTGTTCTATAATTCGGTTTCGAAATTTGATCTCCAGTCCTGTGTTAAATGTCTCTGATTCCTTCCTACGTCACATTATCAAACACATTATGAACTTCTATCGTGGAAGATACACCGGGTATATTTATAAAATAATGTCTAATACCCTTTTTACATATGAAACGACGATATTCGTTAAATCTTCAAGACTTAGAATAAGATGGATATACTGAGCGTGTAGTAAAAATTGTAAATATTATTCTACAATTTGACGTTGCCAACATGTTCACTGGGTTTCCAGCTAATGTCAGTATAGATATTGTTAAGAAGAGTTGGTTGTTCGTTGTTGAACTGTAAGAGTTAAGAAACATGCGTTTCCAGAAAAGAGGCCTAATACTTACCAAAGTGAACGTTTTTGTAGGAAGTATGACGAGTATACGAAAAAATGTGACAACTCACTTATCAGATATATATTTGCTGACATCTTGAAAGAATAAAGGCTATATGTTGCATCACTGATACAATATGCACTATATTACCTTTTCAACTACATTATCGTTGTACATATTTTGCATTTTTTATTTTACATTTCTATTCCTTTCCTTAAATTATACCCCCTTATTTTCTTGTAGACCAGATCGTACTAACTTATTCCAAAACCTATCGACTGATTATCATGTACATTTATTATTTGTTATATGACAATGGGTGCCGATATTACAGTATACAGAATGTCGATAGGTATGTTTTATGCAAGAACCTACTCATCGTTGCTTAAAAGATATTCCATATTTTTTTCGTTTTGGCATCATTGACTCCCTTAGTTTAATGAGTTATATCTCAAATTTTAGTCGATGCATAGCACGTATTTGATATTCACCATTTACTATTAATATCCAATTTACACTAATTTTGCTACTTTTATTGTTTCTTTGTAACGACGTCCACCCAAACCCCGGCCCGCATGAATATGAACTCTCTATATTTCACCTCAATGCTCGAAGTGTTCGAAATAAAATATCTTACGTGGAAGATATTGCCTCCGAGTCCTCTATAATATGTGTTACAGAAAGCCACTTAGATACAAATATAGTTGACAATGATATAATAATTGATGGATTTTCTGATCAAATATTAAGGAAAGACAGAAATTGCTATGGAGGAGGTGTTCTTGTATACACATCGCAGGATATTTGTGTGAAACCTAGATACGATTTCAACTTGGCCTCAGGAGAGATAATTTGGTATGAAGTTATTATTCCAAATTTTAAAATTCGATTATGGACTGTTTACAGACCACCTGGGTCTGTCGCTGCATTTTGGGAAACCTTTGAATATTCTATAGAACAAGCTATGAATTATACATCAAGCATATTCATAAATGGTGATTTGAATGTTGATTTATCACGTGAAAAAAACAACAAATTATTAGAAATTATTTCTGAATTTAATCTCATGACTGTCATGAAGGAACCCACAAGGAACTTAGATATTGTCATTGACTCTGAAGTAAGCAATGTCAATAGGGATATATGTGATCATGATGTAACTTTAATAAATATAAAAAATACCTTGTTTACTGAAGAGATCGTATATGAGAAAAGCTTGGCTATATAAAAAAGCAGACTTTAATAAACTAAATAATGAAATATTAGAATCCCAATGGAAACAATTCCTGCATGAATACACGGATGTAGATGACATGTCTAATAGGTTTACGAACAAGTATCTTGAAATGGTTGGGAGAGGAATACCCTCAAAATTAGTAAGAATAAGATTAAATGATAAACCTTGATTTAATTCTGAAATTAGAAAAGAAATACGTACTAGGAATCGATTACTCAAATTAGCTAGGAGAATTCTTCCTCAGTACATTTGACAAAATGCATAATAAATTATGTCCTCAATACTTGTGTAATTGTCTCTCTCCTACAGTATCTAGTATCAGTGATCATAATCTCCGAAAAAAAATGAAAACTATACAACACCTAGAAGTAGACTCGGAATGTCTTTGACTCCTTGATACCATCTACTGTTTCATTATGGAACAATTTAGATCTAAATATTAGAAATAGCTCAAATATATTATGTTTTAGATCTATAATTAAAGAAACAACTGTTAAATCTCCGGAGTATTATGGTGAAGGGTCCAGAAAACTAAGCATACTCCATGCTAGATTACGACATCAGTGTAGCTCATTGAATTCTGATTTATATCGCATAAACATTACAAATGACCCCAAATGTCCATGTGGTGCACCGTATGAAGATTCAATGCATTATCTAATGGAATGTCCATTATACCAAAACGAGAGATGTTGTCTTTTCAGAAACTTAAAAGAAACTAACAAAATATAGAAACATTACTACTTGGAAACTAAGTTAATATAAACGAACATTCCAATATCTTCAATAAAGTTCGAGCATATATTTGATAAACAAAAATATTCTAATCAGTAGTCGGTCATCTGGTCTACATCAACACCAATTTATTTCCCATGTTTCACTATATTGTGTTTTATATTATCTATATTTATGTATGTGCTATATGTTTTGACATTATTATATGTGTATTACTTTTAGGAAGAGGACAGTACATAAGTTGTGATAACTTTTTGTCCAATCCCATTGCTGTTATATTTACCATAAAATAATATTAAACTAAACATCACAGCAATAATGTATCCGACATTTAAACAAATGTTATATATATTCATCAACAAGAAAATAATAAAGCGAAATGTAAAGGATATGCAAATGATATGTAAATGTTACGCACAGTTCAGTTACAATAAAACAGTCATGTTAAATGCACACTCATTGTCCAATATCCCTGGATATAAAACATTTAATTCCATAATGTCCAATTCGTCTATAAATCAATTAACAATATCTAATATTCTATAAATTAATACCATCCACCAAAAAAAACAACAACACCACCCTAATATAATCAACATTAGTCATATAAGATCGAATGAAACATTTAAATACATAATATTTGGCTAATTACTCCATTCAGTGTATTTGCATGCATATTCACTTTTTCTGACCTTGATCTTCTGCACAGAATGCTTGCACGTATAGTCCTTTAAACATTTAAAGAATCATGTGACTAAGCGTTTGCCGTGTCTAAATATAAATTAATACCATCCACGAAAAAAAAACACCCCCCTAATATAATCAACATCTGTCATAAAAGATCGAATGAAACATTTAAATACATTATATTTGACTAATTACTCCATTCAGGGTATTTGTATGCATATTCACCCTTTCTGACCTTGACCTTCTGTGTTATCACACAGAATGCTTACACGTATAGTCCTTTAAACAATTAAAGAACCATGTGACTAAGCGTTTGCCGTGTCTAAATATACAATCAAGCATTATCTAGGGAACAAATCATTCTTAAATGTTATACATGTGTATACAGCGATCGCGCATGACCATCTACACCATTACCCTCAAACAATTTGCAACATTCGCCATTATATTATGTTTTTATTTAAATTTCAAACATTGAGGGGCCCGGATGGCTCAATGAGTTAAGTCGTTGGATCTAACAACTCGCACAAACATATCACCAATACGGTGTGGGATCGCGCCCAGCGATGTAAATTACAAAAAGGTGCATTCGACTCGCAGCCGCAAGTGACAAAAGTTGACCAGTGAATTGCCAAGAGTCTATGGTTCTATCCGGGTTCTCCGTTTTCCTCCACTACTAAAACTGGTTTCCATGATATAGCTGAAATATTGCTGAAAGTGGCGCTAAACACCAAAATTCAAATCCAAATTCAAACATTGAATAAGTGTACAAGCAAATTTAAGATTGCTATTTACGTTTCATCAATAAATAATCTGAACAAGAAACCCATACTAGCTTTGAATTATTTACAAAAGCCAATTCGCACACTTGAACATATAATTGTGATTTTATTATTTCAGTTTGTTGGGTTATGTGCACATTTAATCTATTGTACACTTTTGAATACAGATAAGTATAAACTGACATAATTAACAATAGGAGTGAAATCTACATGAGATATTAGATGTAAGAGGACGTGTTTATTTATAGTCAGATAATACATTATTTGATTAAAGTATCACCAACTAGTTTAAGCATAGAGAATGCTGCACCACCTAGCAGATTATCAGGAACAGAGGGTCAGGATCTAACTGTGTCATGTAAAGCAGTAGGAGGTACACCAGCTCCTAATGTTCTACTGATAATAGACGGACAATCTGTAGCCAATCAGACACAATCAGCACAGCACACATTCAATACCATCAGTAGATCTTATGATGGAAAGACAGTCACATGTCAAGCTAGTAACCCTGTCTACGAACAAAATTCATTGAATGATTCAGCAGTGATAGTTCTATACTGTAAGTAGCTAAGTAGTTATACATCTATCGATTTACACATATATAAGGTCACTAAAGTGGAGAAAAATAATAAAATTATCATTATAGAAAAAAAAGTATAGTGTCTGTGTTATTATTTTCCTAAGAATGTTAACAATGAATTAATGTAACTTAATGTCGGCATAATATAGCTGTAAGATTATTTACTTGGTCGCTAAGCGTCACTCACTATTGAAATACATTAAATGTCTTATTATATAATACATTATTTGTAGTTTGATAACATTCTCGGAATATTATTTGCGGGTTCATCAAATCCAAATATCCGCACGTTGCTTACTATTACCTATGATGTTGTCTTAAATGTAGATATTCAACTGTAGAATCACATAGATATCTGTTAGAAAATGTTGTTAATCACATATGAGTGTATTGTATTGATTAGATATTTTATTTTTAACTATATGAAATAGCTAAATTCTATATATGAAGTGTAATCATGATGACTGTGGGGTAAAACGTTTGATATACAACTGCATTGATTCCCCCTGATACTTGGTCGTTAGAAGGAAATATCTTGATTGTCAATGTGTTTTCTAGGCATGGAATTACTTGATCTATATAAAGTATTTTCGTCGACGTGAAACATGCAAATTAAAACGAATAGTTCTACCAAAGAATTTCCAAAATAATCGCGTTGTTAGTAGCAACACGTGTATATGACATCCCTCAATCCAATCATTACTGGAAATACTGGTGGTATAAAGGAGCCAAAGCCATCGGTTGTATGGTGTACAACCATGGTTAGTAACGCACTCATTAACATGCTTTATATCATATCAATCAGAACATACCAATCATCCATTGCTCTAAGTGTAGGGAGTATAGTGGAGACAAAACCACTGGATGCAACCTGTGCAACAACAGGTAGTCATTCTCTTAGTACGAATATTTATATATTATTTCAGTGAAACCACTGCAGCCATCCATTACTGTAAGTAAAGTCGGTATAGAGGAGACACAACCACTGGATATAAGCTGTAGAACAACAGGTAGTCGTCCTAGAGCTACATTACAATGGAGACTGGGACAGAAATATGTTACATCTAATGCGACAGAATGGTTTAATCATGACAAAGATAGTGATACATATAGAGTAAAATCTGACTTGGCATGCAGTGTAGGAAAGAGTGATCTTGGACAGGTGTTGACTTGCAAAGCTGTTAACGTGGCTGCTCCTAGTGGTCTACATACCTACATAACTTTAAATGCTAAATGTAAGTTGAACAAAGTTAGATTTTTCCAAACAAGGATATCACTTACAAAAATGGTAATGAGTCATGTAATTGTGTTAAATTATATAATAATGTTTCAGGTATTTTGAAATTATATCATTTTTATTATCGTTTCACATAAAACTGGGTGATTTTATCAGTTATGTTGAACATAAACAATGTAAAGGAATCTGACTGCAATGTTAGTTATAGTTTACAGCTGACATATGGTGTTAATCAGACTCCACAATATACTCCTCTCCTATAACCATGAGGAGTTTTTACATTTACGAATTGATAACAGCAGAATATGCATGATAATTAAAATCGATATGCTAATATAAGGGGCCACCTAAAGCTTAGCAAAATTAGGTACAAAATGGACGTCTTTGGAAAACAAAATGTGATCATCCGCGTCTTTGTATTTGCAAACCAATTACATATATAACATGAGTGAAGATTGAATGTAGCCTCAAGTTGTTACAATATGAAAATATAACTTTTGAAAGTGATGGTTAATGGTATATAAATGCCGTTATGGTTAATTTGTTTATGATTTAGATCCATGTCACGTGATTTGTAAGTAATAACACGTGATTTATATTCAGTAGAATGAAAAACAACAAACATATCAAACTGTCAGATGTCACGTGATTTATAATCAAAATCACCTGATTTATATTCAGTATAATGAAAAAATAGACAGTAAAAAATGTCACACCGACAGATGTCACGTGATTTTAGCTTAGCATCACATTATTTGTAATCATTATCATGTTATTCATGTTCAATATAAAGTATTTGTTTACAGGAATATTACATTAATCGTGGAACATGTTTTAAATTTTTTGTCGTTTCTTTCAGCAAATACGGAATCATCAACGAGTGGTCTCTATATAGGTGTTATTGGAGGACTGGTGGCTGTTATAATTATGTTAATTGTCACTATAGTAACCATACTCGGTAAGAAAAATGAAGGTACCCTATGTATTCCTTTAATGTGAACCTCCATTCGAGATGTAATGGCTAGCGTGCAATATATTGTAGCTTCGGGCCCAAATCGAGTCAAAACAAAGACTGTGAAGTTGATACTCCACTAAGCAAGCAGTATTAAGGATAAATAACAAAATTCAAATGTGAAAAATAGCTCTACACATTGTGACAACACGTGACGCTATTTCATGTAAACCATGCAAAGAAAATGTACGAATCATCAAATACTTTCTACCAACACCACCTGCAGTAATCGTAGACAGTGCATACCAATGTGTTTAAATCACATTCAAAAGATTGGTTGAATTAGTAGTCTTTGTAGAACTGAAAGTGAGCAACGTTCCAGGTTTAATCCAGAACGTTGAGAAAGACTTATTCATTATGACGCATGATTGTCCATTCGGAGCACAATATCCCCTCCCCGAGCTAACACGTTTTTGTTTTTTTTTATTATTTTCCGGCAAGATAATATTTTAGGTAACACTGTTGACTATCACTGTGATATAGCTTCTCATTAACACGAACTTAATGATACAAACCGGAGCATGGTCTAAGATAAAGATACATCTCCATATTAAAATCAGTTATAAAGAAGTAAAAAAAAAGTGACATTAGACTTTTAAATTATTTGACTTTTTAATATTTTTACTTTGAACTGACCTGATGAAGGCTATTTCATAAACGAGTCATGCGCACGGAATTATATATCTACGTTTTTATTACCATTGTAGTGTCTTCTTGTATATTTTAGTGCACGACATCACATACTTGGGTGAACATTACATAAAAAATAAGCAGTGAATTATTCATTTTTTATTTTTCAAATTTCAAGAATAACGATATGTGAACGGCATTGTGAATATTTCATAATTTCATGGTAATTTGTACCCATTCGTAGGTATTAAACCTATATCATAAAAAGGTAGAGATCAAATTGAGTGCACACTACGCCTTTCTGGAATAACCTTAATCATGTACTCTCATGCTCAACAAGATGTTCTTTTGCCATTTACTTTTTTCAGGTTTGTCAAATGGAGGGCATGATGCACATTTGACAGGGTAATGCATTATGATATTAAGTAATATATATTAAAGTGTAAAAGCATTAATAATAATTCATTGCACTTGTTCAATTCAAGCGGCATGTGTGTTTGTCATACTCAGATTTTCAACCGAACAATATATATCGGAGTCCTATGGTACCTTGGTAGAAATATGGCCGTGAACATTGATTGAAATAACATGTGGACCTACGTAACCATAGCACCCGATGTACCATAAGATCGGCTTAATACTGCCAGTAACCACATTACAGCCACGTCACTTCGAAATCCGATGATTGGTCTATGTTGCTATTCAGCCTCTAAGCAAATACTTCTCTGCACTGCAGTATTATAAACCTGACCAAAAATGACATTGCAAAACATGATCGAAATCATCAGATCATATTTAAATAATACCTAAAACATTTGAATTGAATCGGAACATGTTTATCTGCTTCATAATGTAGATATCATTCAAATATGTATGGTATTATTTTCAATTTCAAAAGCTGACATCTTCTTTCTGGTAGGAATGAGACAACAGCTTCTGCAAATCCAATGACCAATGCTGTGTACGAAGAAATCAGAGAGGTTACAAACGATGACAGACATGAAGGTAAGAATTATACATTATTTTTCATTTAATTTACATTATATATACAAAATCATTTGATTGCGTGTATGAGTGATTGTTGTTTAATGCCAATAAGAGAACAAGTTAATTTTAATTGAGATGATGATGATGTTCGCTTTGTACTAGACTAACTATCTTAGTTGGATTGTTGAGAGTGCTAGCTCACTGAAGCAACAGTCCACCTCGGATAGACAAATTAACTGGTCAATGAGCAATCATGCAAAAACGTGTCGTACACACTAAATTTGATATCTAAGTTTCTAGTTTTATCTATTTCAAACCCAAAATGTTGGGAAACCAC
Organism: Gigantidas platifrons; assembly: GCA_002080005.1. Lineage (NCBI taxonomy): Eukaryota > Metazoa > Mollusca > Bivalvia > Mytilida > Modiolidae > Gigantidas > Gigantidas platifrons. Next base: position 46,793 of record MJUT01035169.1, read on the forward strand.
ATGTTGAATGAAAATATGTAATATTTCTACCCATATAACGATCTATCCACACCGGTACGTAAGTCTGTGATAAGCCAACAAACACTATATCTAATAGATTATTATGTCTTAGTCTCATCTGTTCGTGTTGTGAAGATTAAAGTGATCCATTGAAGTGATATATTGCGTTCTAGTTATTTATACTGAAGATCATTGTTGTTTGAGTTTCTTCTTCTGAAGATACAGATGCTGCTGGTTAATGAACTTATTATTTATCTAACAAATTTAATACTGATTTTGCCACATTTTATTTTTTTTTAATTCTTTACTATCATTACAATCTACCCTTACTCTCTTTCCTAACTAATTTGCAGATCCAGAGAGCAACACAATAGAACATGTGTGAGTATCTATAGCCATGCATTTCAATAAATAACTCCATTTGTTTTTCATTTTGGTTTTTGCTACACCGTCGGAACATTTCTAAATTTCGATAGGAAAAAGCACAATATATACTCCTAACACAAAATAATATCAGCTCATTTTCATGGCTTGGTACAGACACTTCAGTAAAATCTGACGGAACTAAGTCAGCTTTAAGGGCCCACAATCAATTTTAAGGACCCAGGCATTTCTTCTTTGATTCAAAGAAATTAAATCAGTTTTAAGCTCATAGTTAATTTTCTTTTATTAATTTTAAACTTGGTATTTTCGAAATATGTGAAACAACCCAATTAAAGCTGATCAATTATTAATACGACAATGAAAAAATTGTTTTAGTTAAACATGATCTTCAGTATTAAAAACGAATACTTACAAGTTGGTCATAGTTGGAGATATGCTGAATAAAAAAAAATCATTTGTACATCAGTGACTATTAAACCGTTTTCTTCTAATTATTCGGTTAACGTTGGTGCTAAACATCAATCAATCAATAAATCAATCAATCAATCAATCAATCAATCAATCAATCAATCAATCAAT
>MJUT01035169.1:72081-85186 GCA_002080005.1 Gigantidas platifrons
CTTAGTTCAATATAAAAGGTGTTTAGTTCAATATTAAAGGTGCTTAGTTTAATATGATAGGTGCTTAGTTTAATATGATAGGGGCTTAGTTCAATATAAAAGGTGTTTAATTCAATATAATAGGGGCTTAGTTCAATATAAAAGATGGTTAGTTCAATATGATAGGGGCTTAGTTCAATATAAAAGGTGTTTAATTCAATATAATAGGGGCTTAGTTCAATATAAAAGGTGTTTAGATCAATATAAAAGGGGCGTAGTTCAATATAAAAGGTGCTTAGTTCAAAATAATAGGTGCTTAGACGAATATAATAGGGGCTTAGTTCAATATAAAAGATAGTTAGTTCAATAAGATAGGGGCTTAGTTCCATATAAAAGGTGCTTAGTTCAAAATAAAAGTTGGTTAGTCCAATATAATAAGGGCTTAGTTCAATATAAATGGTGTTACTTCAATATGATAGAGGCTTAGTTAAGTATAAAAGGTGCTTAGTTCAATATAAAAGGTGTTTAGTTCAATATGATAGAGGCTTAGCTCAATATTAAAGGTGTTTAGTTCATTATGATAGGGGCTTACCTTGATATAAAAGGTGTTTAGTTCAATATAAAAGGTGTTTAGTTCAATATGATAGAGGCTTAGCTCAATATTAAAAGTGTTTAGTTCATTATGATAGAGGCTTAGCTCAATATTAAAGGTGTTTAGTTCATTATGATAGGGGCTTACCTCAATATAAAAGGTGTTTAGTTCAATGTAAAAGGTGCTTAGTTCAATATAATAGGGTCTTAGTTCAATATAAAAGGTGTTTAGTTCAATATAAAAGGTGTTTAATTCAATATAATAGGGGCTTAGTTCAATATAAAAGGTGTTTAATTCAATATAATAGGGGCTTAGTTCAATATAATAGGTCCTTAGTCCAATATAATAGGGTCTTAGTTCAATATAAAAGGTGTTTAGTTCAATATAAAAGGTGCTTAATTTAATATGATAGGGGCTTAGTTCAATATAAAAGGTGTTAAGTCCAATATAATAGGGGCTTAGTTCAATATAATAGGTCCTAAGTCCAATATAATAGGGGCTTAGTTCAATATAAAAGGTGCTTAGTTCAATATGATAGGTGCTTAGTTCAATATAAAAGGTGCTTAGTTCAATATAAAAGGTATTAACTTCAATATGATAGGGGCTTAGTTGAATATCATAGGGGTTTAGTTCAATATAAAAGGTGATTAGTTCAATATAAAATGTTTTTTATTCAATATGATAGGGGCTTAGTTCAATATAAAAGGTTATTAGTTCAATAGAAAACGTATTTAGTTCAATGTGTTAGGGGCTTAGTTCAATGTGTTACGGGCTTAGTTCAATATAAAAGGTGTTTCGTTCAATATAAAAGGTGTTCAGTTCAATATGATAGGGGCTTAGCTCAATATAAAAGGTGTTTAGTTAAAAGTAAAAGGTGTTTAGTTCAATATAACATGGGCTTTGTTCAATATAATAGGGCCTTAGTTCAATATAAAATGTGCTTAGTTCAATATAAAAGGTGTTTATTTCAATATAATAGGGGATTAGTTCAATATAAAATGTGCTTAGTTCAATAAAAAAAGGTGGTTCGTTCAATATGATAGGGGCTTAGTTCAATATAAAAGGTGCTTAGTTCAATATAAAAGGTGCTTAGTTCAATATAAAAAGTGGTTAGTCCAATATAATAAGGGCTTAGTTCAATATAAAAGGTGTTACTTCAATATGATAGAGGCTTAGTTAAATATAAAAGGTGCTTAGTTCAATATAAAAGGTGTTTAGTTCAATATGATAGAGGCTTAGCTCAATATTAAAGGTGTTTAGTTCATTATGATAGGGGCTTATCTAAATATAAAAGGTGTTTAGTTCAATGTAAAAGGTGCTTAGTTCAATATCATAGGGTCTTAGTTCAATATAAAAGGTGTTTAGTTCAATATAAAAGGTGCTTAGTTTAATATGATAGGGGCTTAGTTCAATATAAAAGGTGTTAAGTCCAATATAATAGGGGCTTAGTTCAATATAAAAGGTGTTTAGTTCAATATAATAGGTCCTTAGTCCAATATAATAGGGGCTTAGTTCAATATAAAAGATTCTTAGTTCAATATGATAGGTGCTTAGTTCAATATAAAACGTGCTTAGTTCAAAATAAAAGGTGCTTAATCCAATATAATAGGGGCTTAGTTCAAGATAAAAGGTGTTTAGTTGAATATAATAGGGGCTTATTCCAAGATAAAAGGTGCTTAGTTCAATATAAAAGGTATTTACATCAATATGATAGGGGCTTAGTTGAATATGATAGGGGTTTAGTTCAATATAAAAGGTGAGTAGTTCAATATAAAAGATGTTTATTTCAATATGATAGGGGCTTAGTTCAATATAAAAGGTGTTTCGTTCAATATAAAAGGTGTTTAGTTCAATATAAAAGGTGTTTAGTTCAATATGATAGAGGCTTAGCTCAATATAAAAGGTGTTAAGTCCAATATAAAAGGTGCTTAGTTCAATAAAAAAAGGTGGTTAATTCAATATGATAGGGGCCTAGTTCAATATAAAAGGTGCTTAGTTCCATATGATAGGGGCTTAGTTCAATATAAAAGGTGTTTAGTTCAATATAAAATGTGTTTATTACAAAATAAAAGGTGTTTATTTCAATATGATAGGGGCTTAGTCCAAGATCATAGGTGTTTAGTCCAATATAATAGGGGCTTAGTTCAATATAATAGGTCCTTAGTCCAATATAATAGGGGCTTAGTTCAATATAAAAGGTGCTTAGTTCAATATGATAGGTGCTTAGTTCAATATAAAACGTGCTTAGTTCAAAATAAAAGGTGCTTAATCCAATATAATAGGGGCTTAGTTCAAGATAAAAGGTGTTTAGTTGAATATAATAGGGGCTTATTCCAAGATAAAAGGTGTTTAGTTCAATATAAAAGGTATTAACTTCAATATGATAGGGGCTTAGTTGAATATCATAGGGGTTTATTTCAATATAAAAGGTGATTAGTTCAATATAAAATGTTTTTTATTCAATATGATAGTGGCTTAGTTCAATATAAAAGGTTATTAGTTCAATAGAAAACGTGTTTAGTTCAATGTGTTAGGGGCTTAGTTCAATATAAAAGGTGTTTAGTTCAAAGTAAAAGGTGTTTAGTTCAATATGATAGGGGCTTAGCTCAATATAAAAGGTGTTTATTTCAAAGTAAAAGGTGTTTAGTTCAATATAACATGGGCTTTGTTCAATATAATAGGGCCTTAGTTCAATATAAAATGTGCTTAGTTCAATATAAAAGGTGTTTATTTCAATATAATAGGGGATTAGTTCAATATAAAATGTGCTTAGTTCAATAAAAAAAGGTGGTTCGTTCAATATGATAGGGGCTTAGTTCAATATAAAAGGTGCTTAGTTCAATATAAGAGGTGCTTAGTTCAATATAAAAGGTGGTTAGTCCAATATAATAAGGGCTTCGTTCAATATAAAAGGTGTTACTTCAATATGATAGAGGCTTAGTTAAATATAAAAGGTGCTTAGTTCAATATAAAATGTGTTTAGTTCAATATGATAGAGGCTAAGCTCAATATTAAAGGTGTTTAGTTCATTATGATAGGGGCTTATCTCAATATAAAAGGTGTTTAGTTCAATGTAAAACGTGCTTAGTTCAATATCATAGGGTCTTAGTTCAATATAAAAGTTGTTTAGTTCAATATAAAAGGTGCTTAGTTTAATATGATAGGGGCTTAGTTCAATATAAAAGATGCTTAGTTCAATATGATAGGGGCTTAATTCAAGATAAAAGGTGCTTAGTTCAATATAAAAGGTATTTACATCAATATGATAGGGGCTTAGTTGAATATGATAGGGGTTTAGTTCAATATAAAAGGTGAGTAGTTCAATATAAAAGGTGTTTATTTCAGTATGATAGGGGCTTAGTTCAATATAAAAGGTGTTTCGTTCAATATAAAAGGTGTTAAGTTCAATATGATAGGGGCTTTGTTCAATATAAAAGATGATTAGTTCAATATGATAGGAGTTTAGTTCAATATAAAAGGTGCTTAGTTCAATAAAAAAGGTGGTTAATTCAATATGATAGGGGCTTAGTTCAATATAAAATGTGCTTAGTTCAATATAAAAGGTGTTTATTTCAATATAAAAGGTGTTTAGTTCAATATAAAATGTGTTTATTACAAAATAAAAGGTGTTTATTTCAATATGATAGGGGTTTAGTCCAAGATCATAGGTGATTAGTCCAATATAATAGGGGCTTAGTTCAATATAAAGATGGTTAGTTCAATATGATAGGGGCTTAGTTCAATATAAAAGGTGTTTAGTCCAATATAAAAGGTGCTTAGTTCAATATAATAGGGGCTTAGCTCAATATAAAAGGTGCTTAGTTCAATATGATAGGGGCTTAATTCAATAAGACAGGGGCTTAGTTCAATATAAAAGGTGCTTGGTTCAATATAAAAGGTGATTAGTCCAATATAATAGGGATTAGTTCAATATAAAAGGTGTTACTTCAATATGATAGAGGCTTAGTTCAATATAAAAGGTGTTTAGTCCAATATAAAAGGTGCTTAGATCAATATAAAAGGTGATTAGTTCAATATAAAAGGTGCTTAGTTCAATATAATAGGTGCTTAGTCCAATATAATATTGGCTTAGCTCAATATAAAAGGTGCTTAGTTCAATATGATAGGGGCTTAATTCAATAAGACAGGGCCTTAGTTCAATATAAAAGGTGCTTAGTTCAATATTAAAGGTGTTTAGTTGAATATTATAGGGACTTAGTTCAATATATAATGTGCTTAGCTCAAAATAAAAGGTGCTTAGTCCAATATAATAGGGGCTTATTTCAATACAAAAGGTGCTTATCTCAATATGTTAGGGGCTAAATTCAATATGATATGGGCTTAATTCAGTATAATAGTGGCTTAGTTCAATATGATATGGGCTTAGTTCAATTTGATAGGGGCTTAGTTCAATATAATAGGGGCTTAGTTCAATATAAAAGGTGCTTAGTTCAATATGATATGGGCTTAGTTCAATATGATTTGGGCTTAGTTCAATATAAAAGGTGTTTAGTCTAATATAATAGGGGCTTAGTTCAATATAAAATGGGGTTAGTTCAATATGATAGGGGCTTAGCTCAATATAAAAACTGTTTAATCCAATATAATAGGGACTAAGTTCAATATGATAGGGGTTTAGTTCAATATGATAGGGGCTTAGCTCAATATAAAAAGTGTTTAATCCAATATAATAGGGACTTAGTTCAATATGATTGGGGTTTAGTTCAATATGATAGGGGCTTAGTTCAATATGATAGGGGCTTAGTTCAATATAATAGGGGCATATTCAATATAATATGGGCTAAGTTCAATATGATAAGGGCCTAGTTCAATATAATAGGGGCTTTGTTCAATATAATAGAGAGTTAGTTCAATATAAAAGGTGATTAGTTCAATATTATTGGGGCTTACCTCAATATAGAAGGTGTTTAGTTCAATATGAAAGGTGCTTAGTTCAAAATAATAGGGGCTTAGTCCAATATAATAGGGGCTTAGTTCAATATCAAAGATGGTTAGTTCAATCAGATAGGGGCTTAGTTCCATATAAAAGGTGCTTAGTTCAATATAAAAGGTGGTTAGTCCAATATAATAAGGGCTTAGTTCAATATAGAAGGTGTTACTTCAATATGATAGAGGCTTAGTTAAATATAAAAGGTGCTTAGTTCAATATAAAAGGTGTTTAGTTCAATATGATAGAGGCTTAGCTCAATATTAAAGGTGTTTAGTTCATTGTGATAGGGGCTTACCTCAATATAAAAGGTGTTTAGTTCAATATAAAAGGTGTTTTGTTCATTATGATAGGGGCTTACCTCAATATAAAAGGTGTTTAGTTCAATATAAAAGGTGCTTAGTTCAATATAATAGGGTCTTAGTTCAATATAAAAGGTGTTTAGTTCAATATAAAAGGTGTTTAGTTCAATACAAAAGGTGTTTAGTTCAATATAAAAGGTGTTTAGATCAATATAAAAGTTGTTTAGTTCAATATAAAAGGTGCTTAGTTCAATATAAAAGGTGTTTAGTTCAATATAAAAGGTGTTTAGTTCAATATAAAAGGTGCTTAGTTTAATATGATAGGGTCTTAGTTCAATATAAAAGGTGTTTAATTCAATATAATAGGGGCTTAGTTCAATATAAAAGATGGTTAGTTCAATATGAAAGGGGCTTAGTTCAATATAAAAGGTGTTTACTCCAATATAATATGGGCTTAGTTCACTATGATAGAGGTTTAGTTCAATATAAAAGGTGTTTAGATCAATATAAAAGGTGCGTAGTTCAATATAAAAGGTGCTTAGTTCAAAATAATAGGTGCTTAGACCAATATAATAGGGGCTTAGTTCAATATAAAAGATGGTTAGTTCAATAAGATAGGGGCTTAGTTCCATATAAAAGGTGCTTAGTTCAATATAAAAGTTGGTTAGTCCAATATAATAAGGGCTTAGTTCAATATAAAAAGGTTTTACTTCAATATGATAGAGTCTTAGTTAAATATAAAAGGTGTTTAGTTCAATATAAAAGGTGTTTAGTTCAATATGATAGAGGCTTAGCTCAATATTAAAGGTGTTTAGTTCATTATGATAGGGGCTTACCTCAATATAAAAGGTGTTTAGTTCAATATGATAGAGGCTTAGCTGAATATTAAAGGTGTTTAGTTCATTATGACAGGGGCTTACCTCAATATAAAAGGTGTTTAGTTCAATGTAAAAGGTGCTTAGTTCAATATAAAAGATGCTTAGTTCAATATGATAGGTGCTTAGTTCAATATAAAACGTGCTTAGTTCAAAATAAAAGGTGCTTAATCCAATATAATAGGGGCTTAGTTCAAGATAAAAGGTGTTTAGTTGAATATAATAGGGGCTTATTCCAAGATAAAAGGTGTTTAGTTCAATATAAAAGGTATTAACTTCAATATGATAGGGGCTTAGTTGAATATCATAGGGGTTTAGTTCAATATAAAAGGTGATTAGTTCCAAATAAAATGTTTTTTATTCAATATGATAGGGGCTTAGTTCAATATAAAAGGTTATTAGTTCAATAGAAAACGTGTTTAGTTCAATGTGTTAGAGGCTTAGTTCAATATAAAAGGTGTTTCGTTCAATATAAAAGGTGTTTAGTTCAATATGATAGGGGCTTAGTTCAATATAAAAGGTGTTTAGTTCAAAGTAAAAGGTGTTTAGTTCAATATAACATGGGCTTTGTTCAATATAATAGGGCCTTACTTCAATATAAAATGTGCTTAGTTCAATATAAAAGGTGTTTATTTCAATATAATAGGGGATTAGTTCAATATAAAATGTGCTTAGTTCAATAAAAAAAAGGTGGTTATTTCAATATGATAGGGGCTTAGTTCAATATAAAAGGTGCTTAGTTCAATATAAAAGGTGCTTAGTTCAATATAAAAGGTGCTTAGTTCAATATAAAAGGTGATTAATTCAATATGATAGGGGTTTAGTTCAATATAAAAGGTGCTTTGTGCCATATGATAGGCGCTTAGTTCAATATAAAAGGTGTTTAGTTCAATATAAAAGGTGTTTATTACAGAATAAAATATGTTTATTTCAACATGATAGGGGCTTAGTTCAATATTATAGGTGCTTAGTTCAATATAATAGGGGCTTAGTTCAATATAAAAGATGGTTAGTTCAATATGATAGGGGCTTAGTTCAATATAAAAGGTGCTTACTCCAATATAATAGGGGCTTAGTTCACTATGATAGAGATTTAGTTCAATATAAAAGGTATTTAGATCAATATAAAAGGTGCTTAGTTCAATATAAAAGGTGCTTAGTTCAATATAATAGGAGCTTAGTCCAATATAATAGGGGCTTAGTTCAATATAAAAGATGGTTAGTTCAATAAGATACGGGCTTAGTTCCATATAAAAGGTGCTTAGTTCAATATAAAAGGTGGTTAGTCCGATATAATAAGGACTTAGTTCAATATAAAAGGTGCTTAGTTCAATATAAAAGGTGCTTAGTTCAATATGATAGAGGCTTAGTTCAATATTAAAGGTGTTTAGTTCAATGTAAAAGGTGCTTAGTTCAATATAAAAGGTGGTTAGTCCAATATGATAGAGGCTTAGTTAAATATAAAAGGTGCTTAGTTCAATATAAAAGGTGTTTAGTTCAATATGATAGGGTCTTAGTTCAATATGAAAGGTGTTTAGTTCAATATAAAAGGTGCTTAGTTTAATATGAATTGGGCTTAGTTCAATATAAAAGGTGTTAAGTCCAATATAATAGAGGCTTAGTTCAATATGATATTAGCTTAGTTCAAAATAAAAGGTGTTTAGTTCAATATAATAGGTCCTTAGTCCAATATAATAGGGGCTTTGTTCAATATAAAAGGTGCTTAGTTCAATATGATAGGGGCTTAGTTCAATATAAAACGTGCGCTTATGTCAATATGATATGGGCTTAGTTCAATGTAAAAGTTGCTTAGTTCAATATGATAGGGGCTTAGTACAATATAAAAGGTGTTTAGTCTAATATAAAAGGGGTTTAGTTCAATATGATAGAGGCTTAGTTCAATATAAAAGGTGTTTAATTCTACATAAAAGATGCTTAGTTCAATATGATAGGGGTTAATTCAAGATAAAAGGTGTTTAGTTCAATATAAAAGGTATTTACATCAATATGATAGGGGCTTAGTTGAATATGATAGGGATTTAGTTCAATATAAAAGGTGATTAGTTCAATATAAAAGGTGTTTATTTCAATATGATAGGGGCTTAGTTCAATATAAAAGGTAATTAGTTCAATATAAAACGTGCTTAGTTCAATGTGATAGGGGCTTATTTCAATATAAAAGGTGTTTCGTTCAATATAAAAGGTGTTAAGTTCAATATTATAGGGGCTTTGTTCAATATAAAAGATGATTAGTTCAATATGATAGGGTTTTAGTTCAATATAAAAGGTGCTTAGTTCAATATAAAAGGTGGTTAATTCAATATGATAGGGGCTTAGTTCAATATAAAAGGTGCTTAGTTCCATATGATAGGGGTTTAGTTCAATATAAAAGGTGTTTAGTTCAATATAAAATGTGTTTATTACAAAATAAAAGGTGTTTATTTCAATATGATAGGGGCTTAGTTCAAGATCATAGGTGTTTAGTCCAATATAATAGGGGCTTAGTTCAATATAAAGATGGTTAGTTTAATATGATAGGGGCTTAATTCAATATCAAAGGTGCTTAGTCCAATATAAAAGGTGCTTAGATCAATATAAAAGGTGATTAGTTCAATATAAAAGGTGTTTAGTTCAATATAATAGGTGCTTAGTCCAATATAATAGGGGCTTAGCTCAATATAAAAGGTGCTTAGTTCAATATGATAGGGGCTTAATTCAATAAGACAGGGGCTTAGTTCAATATAAAAGGTGTTTGGTTGAATATAAAAGGTGATTAGCCCAATATAATAAGGGCTTAGTTCAATATAAAAATGTTACTTCAATATGATAGAGGCTTAGTTCAATATAAAAGGTGTTTAGTCCAATATAAAAGGTGCTTAGCTCAATATAAAAGGTGATTAGTTCAATATAAAAGGTGCTTAGTTCAATATAATAGGTGCTTAGTCCAATATAATAGGGGCTTAGCTCAATATAAAAGGTGCTTAATTCAATATGATAGGGGATTAATTCAATAAGACAGGGGCTTAGTTCAATATAAAAGGTGCTTAGTTCAATATTAAAGGTGTTTAGTTCAATATTATAGGGTCTTAGTTCAATATATAATGTGCTTAGCTCAAAATAAAAGGTGCTTAGTCCAATATAATAGGGGCTTAATTCAATACAAAAGGTGCTTATCTCAATATGATAGGGGCTAAATTCAATATGATGTGGGCTTAATTCAGTATAATAGGGGCTTAGGTCAATATGATATAGGCTTAGTTCAATTTTATTGGGGCTTAGTTCAATATGATAGGGGCTTAGTTCAATATAAAAGGTGCTTAGTTCAATATGATATGGGCTTAGTTCAATATGATTTGGGCTTAATTCAATACAAAAGGTGTTTAGTCTAATATAATAGGGGCTTAGTTCAATATAAAATGGGGTTAGTTCAATATGATAGGGGCTTAGCTCAATATAAAAGGTGTTTATTCCAATATAATAGGGACTTAGTTCAATATGATAGGGGTTTAGTTCAATATGATAGGGGCTTAGTTCAATATGATAGGGGCTTAGTTCAATATAATAGGGGCTTACTTCAATATAATATGGGCTAAGTTCAATATGATAGGGGCCTAGTTCAATATAATAGGGGCTTTGTTCAATATAATAGAGATTTAGTTCAATATAAAAGGTGATTAGTTCAATATTATTGGGGCTTACCTCAATATAGAAGGTGTTTAGTTCAATATGATAGGGGTTTAGATCAACTTAAAGGTGCTTAGTACAATATAAAAGGTGCTTAATTCAATATGATAGGGCTTAGTTCAATATAAAAGGTGCTTCGTTCAATATGATAGGGGATTAGTTCAATATAAAACGAGTTTAGTTCAATATAAAAGGTGTTTATTTCAACATAAAAGGTGTTTTGTTCAATATAAAAGGTAGTAACTTCAATTTGATAGGGGCTTAGTTGAATATGATAGGGGCTTAGTTCAATATTAAAGGTAATTAGTTCAATATAAAACGTGTTTAGTTCAATGTGTTAGGGGCTTAGTTCAATATAAAAGGTGTTTCGTTCAATATAAAAGGCGTTTATTTCAATATAATAGGGGATTAGTTCAATATAAAAGGTGGTTAGTTCAATATGATAGGGGCTTAGTTCAATAAAAGAGGTGCTTAGTTCAATATAAAAGGTGCTTAGTTCAATATAAAAGGTGCTTAATTCAATATGATAGGGGCTTAGTTCAATATAAAAGGTGCTTAGTTCCATATGATAGGGGCTTAGTTCACTATAAAAGGTGTTTAGTTCAATATAAAAGGTGTTTATTACAAAATAAAAGGTGTTTATTTCAATATGATAGGGGCTTAGTTCAATATGATAGGTGTTTAGTCCAATATAATAGGGGCTTAGTTCAATATAAAGATGGTTAGTTCAATATGATAGGGTCTTAGTTCAATATAAAAGTTGCTTAGTCCAATGTAATAGGGACTTAGTTCAATATAAAAGGTGCTTAGTTCAATATAAAAGGTGCTTAATATGATAGGGGCTTAATTCAATAAGATAGGGGCTTATTTCAATATAAAAGATGCTTAGTTCAATATAAAACGTGTTTAGTCCAATATAATAAGGTCTTAGTTCAATATAAAAGGTGTTACTTCAATATAATAGAGGCTTAGTTCAATATAAAAGGTGCTTAGTTCAATATTAAAGGTGTTTAGTTCATTAAGAAAGGGGCTTAGCTCAATATAAAAGGTGTTTAGTTCAATGTAAAATATGCTTAGTTCAATATAATAGGGGCTTAGTTCAATATAAAAGGTGTTTAGTTCAAAGTAAAAGGTGCTTAGTTCAAAATAAAAGGTGCTTAGTTCAATATAATAGGGGCTTAGTTCAATATAAAAGGTGTTTAACTTAATATAATAGGGGCTTAGTTCAATACAAAAGTTGGTTAGTTCAATATGATAGGGGGTTAGTTCAATATAAAAGGTGCTTAGTTTCATATGATAGGGGCTTAGTTCAATATAAAAGGTGCTTAGTTCAATATAAAAAGTGTGTATTACAACATAAAAGGTGTTTATATCAATATATTAGGGGCTTAGTTCAATATAAAGGTGCTTAGTTCAATATAAAAGGTGTTTAATTCAATATGATAGGGGCTTAGTTCAATATGATAGGTGTTTAGTCCAATATAGTAGGGACTTAGTTCAATATAAAAGGTGTTTAGTCCAATATTATAGGGGCTTAGTTCAATATGATAGGAGTTTAGTTCAATATAAAAGGTGCTTAGATCAATATAAAAGGTGCTTAGTTCAATATAAAAGGGGTTTAGTTCAATATAATAGGTGCTTAGTCCAATATAATAGGGGCTTAGTTTAATATAAAAGGTTCTTAGTTCAATATGATAGGGGCTTAGTTCAATATAAAAGCTGCCTAGTTCAATATAAAAGGTGCTTAGTCCAATATAATAATGGCTTAGTTCAATATAAAAGGTGCTTATTTCAATATGATGTGGGCTTAGTTCTGTATAATAGGGGCTTAGTTCAATATGATAGGAGTTTAGTTCAATATAAAAGGTGTTTAGATTAATATAAAAGGTGCTTAGTTCAATATAAAAGGGGTTTAGTTCAATATAATAGGTGCTTAGTCCAATATAATAGGGGCTTAGTTCAATATAAAAGGTTCTTAGTTCAATATGATAGCTGCTTAGTTCAATATAAAAGGTGCGTAGTTCAATATAAAAGGTGCTTAGTCCAATATAATAATGGCTTAGTTCAATATAAAAGGTTCGTAGTTCAATATGATAGACGCTTAGTTCAATGTAAAGGGTGTTTAGTTCAATATGATTTGCTCTTAGTTCAATATAAAAGGTGCTTAGTCTAATATAATATGGGCTTAGTTCAATATAAAAGGTGCTTATTTCAATATGATATGTACTTAGTTCAATATGATAAGGGCTTAGTTCAATATAATAGGAGCTTAGTTCAATGTAAAAGGTGTTTAGTTCAATATGAATTGCGCTTAGTTCAATATAAAAGGTGTTTAGTCTAATATAATAGGGGCTTAGTTCAAAATAAAATGTGGTTAGTTCAATATGATACGTGCTTAGTTCAATATAAAAGGTGTTTAATCCAATATAATAGGGACTTAGTTCAATATGATAGGGGCTTAGTTCAATATGAAAGGTTCTTAGTTCAATATAAAGGTACTTAGTTCAATATAATAGGGGCTTACTTCAATATAATATGGGCTTAGTTCAATATGATAGGGGCCTAGTTCAATATAATAAGGGCTTAGTTCAATATAATAGAGGCTTAGTTCAATATAAAAGGTGCTTAGTTCAATATTATAGGGGCTTACCTCAATATAGAAGGTGTTTAGTTCAATATGAAAGGGGCTTAGATCAATCTAAAAGGTGCTTAGTACAATATAAAA
>MJUT01035169.1:146347-158558 GCA_002080005.1 Gigantidas platifrons
TTAAGTCAGTTAAAGACCTTGGCAATACCTTTGTCTATGCCATAAGTGCGTAAGAACTTTGCCGTCCTTCGATATTTTTATGGCCATTAATGGGGGCACCCCCGAATCAAAATGTCAAAGTTGTTTTTTTACACCCTGCTGTGGGCTTGAGGTGCATTATCCCACCTAGGCACTTAAGTCAGTTAAAGATTTTTGCAATACCTTTGTCTATGCCAAAAGTGGCTAAGAACTTTGTCGTCCTTTGATATTTGTATGGCCTATTAATGGGGACACCCCACCCCCAATTAAATATCAAAGTTGGTTTTTAACACCCTGCTGTGGGCTTGAGGTGCATTATCCCACATAGCCACTTAAGTCACTTAAAGACCTTGGCAATACCTTTTTCTAAGCCAAAAGTTGGAAAGAACTATGCCGTCCTTCGATATTTTGATGGCCTATTAATAACACCCCCCACCCCAATCAAAATATCAAAGTTGGTTTTTAACACCCTGCTGTGGGCTTGAGGTGCATTATCCCTCATAGGCACTTATGTCACTTAAAGACCTTGGCAATACCTTTGTCTAAGCCAAAAGTGGGTAAGAACTTTGCCGTCCTTCTATATTTTTATGGCCTATTAATGGGGGCATCCCTCCCAAATCCAAATATCAAAGTTGGTCTTTAACACCCTGCTGTGGGCTTGAGGTGGATTATCCCACCTAGGCACTTAAGTCAGTTAAAGATTTTTGCAATACCTTTGTCTATGCCAAAAGTGGCTAAGAACTTTGTCGTCCTTTGATATTTGTATGGCCTATTAATGGGGGCACCCCACCCCCAATTAAATATCAAAGTTGGTTTTTAACACCCTACTGTGTGCTTGAGGTGCATAATCTCACATAGCCACTTAAGTCACTTAAAGACCTTGGCAATACCTTTGCCTAAGCCAAAAGTTGGAAAGAAATTTGCCGTCCTTCGATATTTTTATGGCCTATTAATGGCAACCCCCACACCAATCAAAATATCAAAGTTGGTTTTTAACACCCTGCTGTGGGCTTGAGGTGCATTATCCCACATAGGCACTTAAGTCACTTAAAGACCTTGGCAATACCTTTGTATAAGCCAAAAGTGGGTAAGAACTTTGCCGTCCTTCTATATTTTTATGGCCTATTAATGGGGGCATCCCTCCCACATCCAAATGTCAAAGTTGGTCTTTAACACCCTGCTGTGGGCTTGGGGTGCATTATCCCACCTATGCACTTAAGTCAGTTAAAGACCTTGGCAATACCTTTGTCTATGCCAAAAGTGGGTAAGAACTTTGCCGTCCTTCGATATTTTTATGGCCTATTAATGGGGGCACCCCACCCAATCAAAATATCAAAGTTGGTCTTTAACACCCTGCTGTGGGCTTGAGGTGCATTATCCCACCTAGGCACTTAAGTCAGTTAAAGATTTTTGCAATACCTTTGTCTATGCCAAAAGTGGCTAAGAACTTTGTCGTCCTTTGATATTAGTATGGCCTATTAATGGGGGCACCCCACCCCCCAATTAAATATCAAAGTTGGTTTTTAACACCCTGCTGTGGGCTTGAGGTGCATTATCCCACATAGCCACTGAAGTCACTTAAAGACCTTGGCAATACCTTTGCCTAAGCCTAAAGTTGGAAAGAACTTTGCCGTCCTTTGATATTTTTATGGCCTATTAATGACACCCCCCCACCCCAATCAAAATATCAAAGTTGGTTTTTAACACTCTGCTGTGGGCTTGAGGTGCATTATCCCACATAGGCGCTTAAGTCACTTAAAGACCTTGGCAATACCTTTGTCTAAGCCAAAAGTGGCTAAGAACTTTGCCGTCTTTCGATATTTTTATAGCCTATTAATGGGGGCAGCTCCCCCCAATCAAAATATCAAATTGGTCTTTAACACCCTGCTGTGGGTTTGATGTGCATTATTCCACCTAGGCACTTACGTCAGTTAAAGGCCCGGGAAATACCTTTGACTTAAATCCCAAGTGGGAAAGAACTTTGCCGTCCTTCGATATTTTTTCATGGGTTATTTATAGGGTTCCCCCAAATATTGGGACAGCTCAAGGCATATTTCGGGGGGAGCAAAGGGGAGCGTGCCATTGCGCATGCGTGACTGGAAGTGACGTCACCGGAAGCGACCCTGACCGGAAATGACGTCACATGGAGTCGCTTGACCGGAAGTGACTGCACAACCGGAAGTATGTTCTGCGCATGCCCAGAAGTGTATTCCCGCGCTTTGTTTTTACTATAGTAGTTGCATTCTCTATCCAGAGTTGTCGTTCCTTTCTACGCTACACAACATCTCTGTCAACGCTCATTACACAAGATTTTTGTAAAATTTAGAAAAAGTGAAAAAAATCTACTTAAAATTGTTTTAATTATTGTAAATACCAATAAAGATGAAAATATATCACTCATTTCAAATCAATTCTCTCTTAAAAATGATTTGTGATCGTTTTTAACTTTTTAATTTTTACCTCCGCAAAATAGTTCTCCAAGAAGTGGGGGGTCATATCATTTTTAAGAGAGAATTGATTTGAAATGAGTGATTTATTTTCGTCTTTATTGATATTTACAATAATTAAAACAATTTTAAGTACATTTTGTTGACTGTTTCTAAGTTTTACAAGAATCTTGTAAAATGAGCGTTGACAGAGATGTTGTGTTGCGTAGCAGGAACGACAACTCTGGATAGAGAATGTAGTAGTTGTACAAAATGTACCAGTGCGCATGACCGGAAGTAGCATGGCTACCAGATGTGACGTGACCGAAAGTGACGTCACAGGAAGTGATGGAATGTGGATGATTCCCCTTGTGGTGTAATCTTATTTGTTCGAGGTGTTGTGTAGTACTCCAAGGGTGTTTTCTATTACGTCCGCGTTCTCACTGTGGTATTTCTACTAAATAACCTAAGAGTCAAATGAATGAAATGGTATATTTGATCCCCTAAGTCACCCAATAGAAGGTCACTCTGCATTTATCCAGGCTTGTGACTGGCTCTATATAGAGGTTGCATTAACCTTTTTTTCTTTTTTTTTCTTTTCTTGTATTTTTTTTTACTTTTTTTCTTTTTCTTTTCTTGTCTTTTTTTTCCATAACACATGTTTAACAAGTAACAGCACAAATTTCTGTACAATGTCCGTCGCTTCCACGGGATTTTCTAAGAGCCTGGTGACGTCTGTCATGCTATGTCCTGCACATCGATGAATGAGGTAAAAAAAATGCAATGATGTCCGCACATGGTAGATCCTTCTTCTTGTACTCGAATGTTATTTTAAGTCCAATGAAGGCAATGCTTGTTCATTAAATTGACATAAGCAGATTCGTGCGGTGGACGTCCGGTTGGATCGTAGTATTCCCCTCGTGAGTTGGCGTCGATGTATATAGCGACCCAGTGTTGTCCCATTCGATGGTCTGGATCCGTATTTCCCACAAGGGCCGAAGGTACGTTTAATAGTCTGGGTAATCTGTTTCTGGCATAGACCCCCATTAAACACCGGTCTGGAGTGGGGATGTTTTTTTCAATATAGCGTATTCATTATACACTGTAGTCAAACAAGACTTGTCTATTTCTACCGATTTCGATCACGTTGTCAAATTCTGCATACAGGACGACGTTGATGGTCCCTGCCAGAGCTTCGGCGAAATGAATCTCCACACGTAAATTGCCCTGTTTTATCAGGTGAAACGTTCCCACTTCCGACATATCCGGAGTCAGATCGAATCCAAATAAGATGTCTCCTTTAACGTATTCCTCTCTGGAGGTGGTATTTCCTTCGTCTTGATACATCTTTCCCGTACTGGTATAGAGTCCCATATAACTGAGAATATAACCTGCGTTTTCAGAGTCGGGTTGTAACGGTTTGGCGGGAATCTGTCCTTTTATAGCTCGTTGTCCTGGGGATCCTACCGTGTCCATAGCTTTCTGGAGTAAGTTTTCTCCTGTTGATTTCAATCGTGATTTTGCTTCCTTATACGACATCTCCGGTAATATTTAATCCCGTTTTTAAAGCCTCGCGTTCTAGGGTCTTTGCTCCCTTTTTCAAGAAAGACATGGCTGCTTTAATGAGTCCTCCAAAGATACTGCCAAGTCCATGTCCTCTTTGATATCATCTTCCCGCAAATACCGGATATCCTTTTCCGGCTTGGTGTATGTGCTAATCGTGGTAAGCTTTGGTATTGTAACGATGAGTTGGTTTCATTCTAGAGAGAATTTTTTTCGCTTTCTACAGTGAAGTGTCACCACCACTTGTCCTCTTTCGAATGGCACTATAGAGCCCGTGTCGTCCCTTATATCTATTTCCACGGTCTGAAATCGTCGTTGCAACAGGGGACAGTACTATATTGGATAAAACAGTCGGGTGATCATTTCTCCGTCTCTTCCTTCCACCGGTACGATTCTCAATAACGGTACTTGGGCATCTCCCACCATTCTCGGTTCCACCAAGGGACAATACACGTACAGAGAATTTAATCCTTTATTGACGTCCGCTACCCAATCTGAAACATACTCCCCCGCCGGGAATATACCGAGTAGCTTGTCTGAATCCTAACATGGATTGTAATAAAGGACTGATGATGACTTGACAATCTTTTTTCACTTTCATACCGTATCGATTTTATGATTGATTGCGTTGAAACCCATGTTGAATTTATTCTTGAGTTCCTTTCTGTGCTTTTTCCCCTCGGTGGGGAATCCTTTTGGCCGAGGAATAGTACCCATCCGCTAACAAGACCATATGCTTTTGTAGTTCTGACTCCTTGTAAAAGTGAACCTTCAACTAGGCTTCGTTATTCTTGACTTTATACCAACTGTTAGGATACTGTATCTCTGCCAATCCTATTTCCGTCCAGAACCGTTATTTTCGGCAATTTCGTCGTGTAATGAGTCAACGTATTGTTCGGAAAGTAATTCATGGAACTGTTACTAGGCAGAGTCAGGTAAAACATGCTTCGTCTTGGTCGTGGCGTTAGGTAACAGGTATCCCAGACAACTGCTCAACAAGGCCGTCCACAAGGTACTGTTCTCCGATTCGACCGTCAAGTTGAAAATGCAGACTACCATAACTGTGTACAGGATGAATACCTGACACAAAAATGAGACCTCCGAACGTGGAGTCTTCTTTCCACAAGTTACCCAATACGATACACTGTCCGTGTCACTCGGTGCCATTCGCAAGACTGACACTTCAAACCGCGACGCCTCGCTTTTGTAGGTCCTGTTTAAAGACCCAGCTGTTGAAGGACTCTGGATATCCGAGCCACTTGACTAAATACTGAACCCTTCGTCCCTTTTTTCAATCTTGTATACGTCGTTTATCTTAATGACTTTCTGTAATTCTTCGGCATAGAATGTTTCTTCCAGAATTGCACCGTGGTCGTCTTTGACTAAGTATACCTGGGGTCTGGTTTCGATACATTTCACTACCGTAAACAATTCTTCAGTCCAGTTGGGGAAATATCCTTTCTTGAGCGTACGCTTGGCTTTGCCGAGTCGCACTCTATCTCCGGGAGAAAATTTGCACGATTTTTTGGGTCCCTTTCTTCCATATAGCCTCTTGGACACCGTTGTTTGGTTAGCCCATGTGACTTCTGCAGGTGGTATGCCGATGGTTCTGTCAACGATGTGGTTATAAGATGTGACCATCTCGGATAGAACGTCTACGTAGGTTAGGGTTTCTCTGTGTGTGAAATACTTCCACATCTTGGTTTTCAATGTACTGCTAAAACGTTCAACGATACTGGCTTTGGTCTCCTCGTTGTAAGCGGTAAAGAAGTGCACATCGTGTTCTTTGAGAAACTTGAAATACTCGGTGTGTAAATTCAGTTCCTCAGTCTGTCTGTAAACGTATCGGACGCCGCCCCGATTTGAAAATAACCTGAAACGCATCTTTTAAAGTCTTCCCCGTCTTGTCTTTCAATGGAACGACCCATGAATATCGGGATAACATGTCAACAAGTACTTGAATCCTTTGTTGTAAGAAGACAATTTTGTCAGATCCACTAAATCCGCCTACCACTGGGAAATCGTCGTCTAGTTGGTTTATGCAAAGGGTGCGTGTCCTGAGACTGTAACCATTCTCTGACTTGTTTCTTCCTATAACCTTTCGGCTTAAATTTACTCAATCCTCCATAACTGGCGGGAGCTAAAAGGTTGTAATAAGTCGACTCCATGCTTACAACTGCCCCGTCGTGGTCTCAACCTCCGTTTTAAAAGTCGACCCAGCTCTGGACTTCTTTCCTTCTGTTTCTTGGTGTTTTTGGGGAGTACGGTCTAATAGAGGAGGGACTCTGTTGTCGTTTGCGAGATCACGGTGTTCTTTTGGTCTGAGTGATGTATCTCCAGCGGTCCTCTTGACCAATCAAATCTTGTGGAGCATTTGCTTCTCATAAGGCTTCTCCGAATGTTTCCGTTCCTTGTGGGTTGAAATATTTCCTTTTGCTCAGCACGTCGTTGACTAAATCCACCACGTTGCTCCCTTGAACGGTTTCTCCCTTGTATTTCAATTCCCCTTTCTCGTTCCAGCTAATGTCTGGACTGCTCTTCATTTTTTTCAACAAGAGTTGTGCCTTGGCCTTCATTGTTTTTGGTACGCTTTCCAAAATTTCGTTGTCAACCAGGTCCTGTTTCACGGGTTCAGGTGCGACTGCCACGGGTCTGGGTCTGTAATCGTCGTAGACGTTCAAATATCGAGTGAACGATTGGTCGTATAGCTTGAGACGTTCGTCTGCCGACAGGTCTTCCCTTTCTAGTATGGTTTGCATCTTCGTATCCAAGGTGTCCATTACTTTCACCCTTTGTTCCACTGGAGGGTTTGGGCGCTCTTGAATCTGGTGGTATCTATTTGTTAAGGTTAGTTCCTTCATTGAAATAATGTAGAGAGCAACGGTGTTACTACAGATTCAATCGGTGCTATTAGGGATCCCAAAAATCCACCTTTCTGTAAGATCGCTTTCTTCTTTTTCGTCAGTGCTCTCAATTCGGCTTTATTTCTCTTGAGTTTTTCTTTCTGCAGTTAAGTTAACAGGACATTGCCTCTTAAAATAACATCGGCACACTTACACAGACAGTCGATGAGACTATGATCGGCTTTGGTTATGAGGTGTTTACGAATACACGGTTTCGTCTTTTGTAAGTATACTATATCACTGCCGTGCTTTTTCAAGCGCTAAGATACCATGTTATTCCCTCTGCGTCTGATGCAAGAGTGACAAGAAACAGAATGTAACATCCTTTTTATGACTCGACATACGCTTTCTGTTCCTCACCGGGAAAGATGAAGGTTCATAATCTCAGGATATCCGGTGTGTTATGTTTCATATCGATCACCATGTCGCCGTGAGGTCTGGCCGTAGCTTGGGCAAAGGCTTCTAGGAAAAATTGCGTTCTCCTGGGATGCATTTGGTGTGCTAGCGCCATGATCTGCGATACGTCTGTCGGGTTTTTGAATAGAACCATGTAATGGGCAGTGAGACTTATGGTTCTATGGAGTTTTCCTCGATGAAACAGATTCTGAACGATGTACATCACGCTGATGTTTCTGTGGTGACTCTTTTTCGAAAACAGTGAAGCCACCCTTTGATCCGTTTCGTCCATGAGATCGTCCAAAATTATCAAATGTTTTTCTTTTGGATCTAAATTATCCAGATCCGGTAAACCTTGTTGAAATTCTATCCTTTCTACGACTCCATACAACGTCTGATATTCACCATAACATCATAAGATCCGATCTGGCTTGGGAGTCATCATTTGTTTGATATTGTGAACGAACCGTCGGACAAACATCGATTTTCCACTGCCTGTTGATCCGGCAATTACACTGGTAAACGGATGTACCCATGGCATAAAATGATCGGGATCGTATCCGTCTGGAACCCAAAACAAAGACGGATTATTGGTTTTCAAAATATAATAGACTATTGCTGTTGCGGCAACGGCGGCATCTATCCCTCTGTCAGCGGCGGCGCATACCCCTCGGTCAGAGGCTCTTAGGTTATTTAGTAGAAATACCAAAGCGAGAACGCGGACGTGATAGAAAACACCATTGGAGTACTACCCAACACCTCGAACAAATAAGATGACACCCAAAAGGGAATCATCCACTTTCGGTCTTATGACGTCACTTCCCATGACGTCACTTTCGGTCACGTCACATTCGGTAGCCATGCTCCTTCCGGTCATGCGCTATGGTACATTTTGTAATACTACTATAGTAAGAAAAAAAGCGCGGGAATGCACTTCCGGGCATGCGCAGAACATATTTCCGGTTATGAGGTCACTTCCGTACACGCGACTTCATGTGACGTCATTTCCGGTGAGGGTCGGTTCCGGTGAAGTCTCTTCCAGTCACGCATGCGCAATGGCCCGCTCCCCTTTGCTCCCCCGGAAATATGCCTTGAGCTGACCCGATATACTACTTGGGCATTTGGATTTGGGGGGACCCTATAAATAACCCATGAACAAATATCGAAGGACGGTCAAGTTCTTTCCCACTTGGGGTTTAAGTCAAAGGTATTACCCGGGTCTTTAACCGATTTAAGTGCCTGTGTGGGTTTCTGCACCTCAATCCCACAGCAGGGTGTCAAATATCAATTTTTATATTTGACAAAAAAATTATGGAAGGGGGTCTCTATGAATATCCCATGAAAAATATATCAAGGACGGCAAAGTTCTTGCCCACTTGGGGTTTAAATCAAAGGTATTGCCCGTGCCTTTAACTGACTTAAGTGCCTAGGTGAGATAATTCCCCTCAATCCCACAGCAGGGTGTTAAAGACCAACTTTGATATTTGGATTTACGGAGGGTGGTCCCCATCAATAGGCCATAAAAATATCGAAGGACGGTAAAGTTCTTACCCACTTTTGGCTTAGACAAAGGTATTGCCAAGGTCTTTAACTGACTTAAGTGCCTAGGTGGGATAATGCACCTTAAGCCCACAGCAGGGTGCTAAAGACCAACTTCGATATTTGGATTTGGGGGAGGGGTGCCCCCATTAATAGGCCATAAAAATATCGAAGGACGGCAAAGTTCTTTCCCACTTTTGGCTTATACATAGGTATTGCCAAGGTCTTTAACTGACTTAAATGCCTAGGTGGGATAATGCACCTCAAGCCCACAGCAGGGTGTTAAAGACCAACTTCGATATTTGGATTTGCTGGTGGGGGGTGCCCCCATTAATAGTCAATAAAAATATCGAAGGACGGCAAAGTTCTTACCCACTTTTGACTTAAGCAAAGGTATTTCCACGGTCTTTAACTTCCGTAAGTGCTTAGGTGGAATAATGCACCTTAAGCCCACAGCAGGGTGTTAAAGACCAACTTTGATATTTTGATTGTGGGGGGGGTGCCCCCATTAATAGGCCATAAAAATATCGAGGGACGGCAAAGTTCTTACCCACTTTTCACTTAAACAAAGGTATTTCCACGGTCTTTAACTGACCTACGTGCATAGGTGGAATAATGCACCTCAAGCCCACAGCAGGGTGTTAAAGACCAACTTTGATATTTGGATTTGGGGGGGGGGGGTTCCCCCATTAATAGGCCATAAAAATAACGAAGGACGGCAAAGTTCTTTCCCACTTTTGGCTTATACATAGGTATTGCCAAGGTCTTTTACTGACTTAAGTGCCTAGGTGGGATAATGCATCTCAAGCCCACAGCAGGCTGTTAAATGACTTGATGGTATAGTCGTGCATCGAATTGCCATGCTCTGGGACATTCCGTGGTCTAAAAATAACAAGGTCATTAGCAGAATTTTCGTATTTATAGGTCATGCATTAAAACCTTAATAAAGAATTCCAATTCAAATAAATGTAGCCAAAATTGGGCTCGATATAATCCTTATATATTTAACTTTAACTATCAATTTTAATTATTCTCTTCCATTCAACATTATTCACACTACAACAAAGTGAAAAGTACTTTGTTCTTTAAAAGGGACTACTATACGTTCTCACAGGCACTCGAATTCCGGAACCCCCTTTTCCTCATAAATGTCCCTCCCGCGATTATGGTATTGATCTTTGTCTGGAAGTACATCTTAGAGCCATATATCCATATTTGACAACATTTAGTGTTACAACTTTCTCGTTCTACTAACTTTTGTTTCTAGGTCCAGCTGCCGTTTTACTAAATAAACCTAAAGGTAAGAAACAATCGTCAAAATACGAAGAGGGAATCCTCGCTTCGACTCGATAATTTACAACAACGCGCCAGTTTTCAAAAGGATCTTCGCTTGTTCTCGTCTCAAAAATGATTTCCCTTCATTCCTATCTAGTTGATACGTACGAACAACACATATTTATTGATGAAATTCAAGTTTATTCTCGACGACACATCCAAATTTCCTCCACTCGTATCGTTTCAGGAGGTTTACCTAGCATATTTTGTTTCGAGTTATTTCATTGGTCGGAAAGATTTTCGGAACTTTTTTGGTTTGTTCTTCGCTACGCACGGCCAATCCATTTCGTATCGAGAGGCCTACTAAGCGGGAGTTTTAAACCGCGAAAAAAAGTGGAAAGTAAACATTTTCAGCCAGTGTGTAATAAATGCACCAGAAAAAAAAATGACGAACATAGTGACATGGTAATAATATTGTCTGAAATGGAAAAATGCACTTCAAACATAAAGTTTGACGGATGACCATTTGATCACTGAAATGATCATAGAGAAAGGGACACTAGTTGATATCATAAAGCACAAAAAAAAAATCAACATTTTTTTTTTCATCACAAATAATTAATGACACCCCCCAAAAAAACCCCTCTTAATGCAATTTCTGATGCCCAGTTTTGATTTAAACAGTTAAAATAAGTAAAACATGAGGGTGTGCATTTTTACTTCATGTTTCAATAAACCAATAAAAAAATACAAAACAAATTTTGTGCCCCCCCCTTTTTTTTACATCCACAATTTTAGGTGTGTGTTGTTCAAACCAGACTTTTTGTAATATTTCTTTCAGCTACAGAAAGAATTAAAGATCAAACTTTGTTGCGATACTCATGAACAGCTCTCATTATGTTATTTACCTGAAAAAAAGATGTAGGATATGGGTAAATGTACATCATGTATATTGTACATAAAACAAAATCCAACAACATACAAGGAAACAACCATTTCACAAAGGAATAACATATTAATTGCTGCTTTTCTTCTGGAATCTTCAACAACAAACCAATCTATACCTAACAACATCATCTACTCTCCCTCCCCCATTTTCGGGGTGCACTCGACTCGCAGTCGCAAGTGATAAAGTTTACCAGTTGCTTGCACATGGTCGGAGTTCTCTCCGGCTTCCTCCACCAAAAAAAAGAACAACAAAATGGTCATCAACAGAGTCCTAGATTTAATCTGATGTGTACTTCTCGTGCTTTTTCCAACAGAAAATTATATATTACCTTTACTGAATGCAAATGGACATATGTTCAAATTCAACTACAGTTAAATCTTGATTTCTCGAACGCGAATGGTTTGAACACCACCCATTTTTCAATTCACTTTTTTAGTCCTGCAGGTGAAATCATTCCATATAATTTGCCAGCAATAACTCGAACAGCATACATTTCTAGAACATATGGATGATCCCTTCGAGCTACCAAGTTTCCACTAGAATAGTTTTACATTCAGGAAAACAGGTATTTATCAATCTGTACTCTGATATATAATTTTCTGTTGGTTTAGGTTTCAGTGGACTAAATCTATTTTCAGATTTACATTACAGTCTTGGAATGAATATATTTCTAACTGCCAATGTCATTGGGTGAAAATATCAAGTTGCAACAAAAATACTGTTATTTTGGCAAAACTTTCAAGGAAAAAGCACGAGAAGTACACACCAGATTAAATCTAGGACTCTGTTGACCATTTTGTTGTTCTTTTTTTTTGGAAAATGGATGGGAGGGGGGAGAGTAGATGATGTTGTTATGTATAGATTGGTTTGTTGTTGAAGATTCCAGAAGAAAAGCAGCAATTAATATGATATTCCTTTGTGAAATGGTTGTTTCCTTGTATGTTGTTGGATTTTGTTTTATGTACAATATACATGATTTTGTTTTATGTACAATATACATGATGTACATTTACCCATATCCTACATCTTTTTTTTCAGGTAAATAACATAATGAGAGATTTTCATGAGTATTGCAACAAAGTTTGATCTTTAATTCTTTCTGTAGCTGAAAGAAATATTACAAAAAGTCTGGTTTGAACAAC
>MJUT01035179.1:11093-27041 GCA_002080005.1 Gigantidas platifrons
AGAAAAATGGTGATATATATTTTATTGTTTTAACAGTATTGATGTAAACAAATATATCGATAAAAATATAGGGTGGTGCTTAACTTTTGTCGGAGCGTATATATTGAAGTGTTTGCAACATGAGAGACAGGCAGATATTTTGCAAAATGTGTTTTTCTATCTGCAATATCTGATTGATGTATACAAAATGTATGTTTAACATGTCAATCTCGTCATCCAACATACCAACAAATCTTTGACTGTATATACTTTTGTCAAAATGCAACATTCTAGTTGGGGTTTGCAATTTTTATATTTCTTGTAGTGATCAATACAGAGAAAAAATTAACTAGATGTACATGTTTCCTTGTTATTCGGATCTAGCTCAATCTTAAAGCACGAATGGGAAAAGTCAACATTAACTGATGTCGAATAGTCACCATTGTTTTCACGCATATTCATGTGTTGCAAAAAGCATACATGTTTTTTTACTACAGTCATTATTTTCTGCATTAACTGCAGTATGTAGTGTAAATTCACATAGGTCAAATGACAAATAACCATAGCTGTCAAAGTTTACTGCTTGTTAAATTTAAATCATTTGTTTCAAATGCACAGCTTCTATCTATGGCTGTATCATATTTTCTCAATTTTCTTTTGCTTGTCAGTTGATGTTGCTTCTGTATCGTGGGACATTTCGAGTGATTTTCTAAATCGAGCCTCACACATTCTACAAAAATAGACATCATCTTTGAATGTATATGCATTTTTGGCAAAAAGTGTATAGCAGTGGTTGATCTCGACTCTGTGAGACGTCCCAGTAGCGCTTAGTCACATCTTCTCGTTTACAGTTTATGCAACGGCCTGGTGGTCTGCCTTCATGCGCCCATTAACTTTCAGAAAAGGGGGATGGGGATGTATACAAGTTCGGGCTGTAGTGGATTTTACACATGTAAACAATTAATCTGAAAGGGAAACATGAATAGCTATTACACGTTGGTAAACATGTGTACATATTTTGACAGAAAACTACAATATTCTAGTGGAAAATGGAATCAACATCACCACCCTCATCGTCACAGAAATATTTGTGAACCCATGCGATTGACAGAACGGGATAAATGTATCGAATTTCGAGACAATTTGCATGGTATATCAAAGCAGTATAATACCTCATATGCCTACCGTTACATTTTGTATTCCATTGTTTACATGTGTAAATACATGTGTGAATATTGATTATACGAGCAAAATGGGAGGAACCATTGTCTTTGCTTGGGTGATGCTGGAATATGGACTATTTTTCTTAAACTGTTACGAGTGATGTACATTCCCTTTAACCCAATGAAGTATGGATATTATTTTCTCCAAGGAACCAGTTTTTTATTTTTTTTTCCTACACTGGAACTTTATTCTGTCAGATGCAAAAAGTGTAAACATACGCGACAAGAAAAAAAATACTATTTTCCGAGGTAAAGAAAAAATCGTTATTTTTACATTCATCGCAGACTAATTTTATACCAGACTGAAAATCATGACCATTAATAAATATAAATGTGATTTTAATCATATTTCAATCATTACCATTGGCTTAATAGAAGTAAAACGTAGTTTTCCAAGTACGTATAATTGCTTGGGTTTGTGGAGCGCCATCTAGAGGAAAATATTTACGATTATCTCCCTTGCATTTTTAAATATTCCACGGGCCGGAAAATTAATAAAATTGCGAGTCTGCTCTTCAACTGAATCAGAAAAATCGATACATCAAATACTCAAAAGCGAATTATAACAATATATCATCAATTATAATAAAACAATAAAGTATGCCCATTTCACATAAATATAAAATTCTTCAAAACAAATTTCATCAATAGCAATTATGTAATTTAACCTCTGAGTTCAAATGTCAATAATGGCCGACGACAAGAAATTGGAACTGTTAGCCTACACAGAGATCGAAAAATTAACACGTATAGATAAATACTATCGACTTCAGAATGTGATTCTATGAACAAATATGACCTAAAGAAACAATAGATATTTGTAAGTTAATATGCCATGCCCTAAGAAATGACAAATTTTATGTAGCATAGTTTGTTCTCTGTATCGCTACAAGAAGGGGACATCTCAAAATACAAAATAACCATAATATTGTCGACACCATGTACTAATTAATAATCAACGGTACACTTTATCACTTAATTCATTCTGAATTCGAATGAAACACTATTTCTGATTACTATTCAGAAATGAATATCAACACTTGTGTTTTCTGACACATAAATATAAAATTCTTCAAAATTTCATCAATAGCAATTATGTAATATAACCTCTGAGTTCAAATGTCAATAATGGCCGACGACAAGAAATTGGAAGTTTTAGCCTACACAGAGATCGAAAAATTAACACGTATAGATAAATACTATCGACTTCAGAATGTGATTTTAGGAACAAATATGACCTAAAGAAACAATAGCTATTTGTAAGTTAATATGCCATGCCCTAAGAAATGACAAATTTTATGTAACATGTGTTGATCTCTGTAACGCTACAAGAAGGGGACATCTCAAAATACAAAATAACTATAATATTGTCGACACCATGTGCTAATTAATAATCAACGGTACACTTTATCACTTAATTCATTCTGGATTCGAATGAAATACTATTTCTGATTACTATTCAGAAATGAATATCAACACTTGTGTTTTCTGACACATAAATAAACAAAATAAAAAGATATACCCCCTCGCCCCAAATTGGACTCACATGGCAGATCCCACATTACCCTCCCCCCCCTTAATATGTGTGTCCTCACAAATGAAAGGAAATTATTCCTAGCATTATAATTCTAGTTCTAATATGAACAATTACATACAATAAACATTTTAAAGGGGCATTAGCTACGATATTGACCAAAAATAATATATGCTTTGGAAATTGGTAAATAGCTTTAAAATGATGAAATAAATGTAAATATTCCACATTAAGCAGCTTATCGAACCACTTTCCGCCTTTTGAGAACGAAAATTACCACAAATTACTTATTTGCTTGCAAGCAAATAATTTGACCTCGCCTTTTCCGCATGCAATTGACCTTATTAGTGACAGGTAAAAACGAATAATTTGTATTTTGTCGCTTATTAACTGCCAACTTGCATGGTTCTTTGTCCGTAATTAACACCGACTAAAAGCAGATTCACAAAAAATAAGAAACAAGTGCGTTGTTGTACTGATTTAATGACGATTCGACAAACTCCGTAAACTGTGTCGATAATTAATAAGATGGCGTCCATTTCTTGATTGATCTCAAAACGCGAGCGGTTACACGTTTTTTCCCCGATGCGCGTACATTTCATAACATTTATAAGTTACAGAAACACGTTTCATTAAGGCATCAATCATATCTGATAGTGTTTATGGGTAACACAATTTTACGATTTGGCAGATCATGCCCCTTTAACAATTAACTAAATACATGAATTCATAGTCATATATAACTTACAATTTAAAATGTCACTCACAATGTTCAAATTTAAGAATTAATATACCTACAATAAAATGTACTCATAATGTTCAAATTTAAGAATTAATATATATTGTTAAGTCCCTGGGGTTTGGTTGAAATCCTTGAACCTAACTGTGTGGGTCTCCGGTGAAGGAAATAATAATAAGAATCACTGGAAGTTCATATATTTATATTATATCTGTCAGGATAAATAATACCAGCATTAAATAAGGATACAGTGGATCATAGACACATGTGCCGTGTCAATGAAACTATCCTAAGATTTGTCCTAAGACATATCTTAGCACATAATATAGGATAATCTTAGGACTATCCTAGGACATATCTAAGACTGTAAAACAAAGCTATCTTAGGACTATCTTAACTAGGATGGTCTTATGATTGTCCTAACATAATAAACAAAGCAATAAATACATGTAGATAAAATTTACATTCAATGTATTTAATATTTGGCGATATCTTCTAAACAAAAAATACATGTACATAAAATTAATTTAAATAAATAAAATTTATATTGAAAATAAAATATGACTTTAAAAATTAATCAAAATAAAAGTTGAATGATAACTTTTTGTATAATTTCTAATATTTCATTTAAACAATTAAAAACTTTTCAACAATGTACAAGTAAGTGAAATCTATTAAATTTAAAGTGTCACCGTGTCACACAGTCGTTCATATATAGAGTTAAAGGACAATCTCGTGCATTTTATATTATAAATCAAGCCGACGTACATGTACATTCATTGTATTATAAATCGTTTTTGCCAGCGGTACTGTATATCGTCATTATAAGTAGGAAACGAAGTCCGAATTTTACTGAGTCCGAACTACAAACTCTTTTGGATGATGTTGAATGCCACAAAAGTATTTTATTCAGTAAGCTGTCAAATGTCACCACGAACAGCGCAAAGAAAAAAGTGTGGGACACTATTTGTACTAAGATAAATGCCGCTAATCAAACAGACCATCGGAGGACTGTGGATGACATACGTTAAAAAGGGGGAGTGAATACAATGCCTCCCCCTTTTTTGCAGCAGACCTTGACAGACTTGTCTTCTATCAATACATCCTAGCGCATAATAGTTTATTTTGTTTTTAAATGCTACATCTTTATCGTCTAAATAATCCAATGGTTTATCTCGGTCTCTAAGCACTCTATTTCGACGAATATTATGTGCCCTTCCCAGGGGCGGATCCAGGATTTCAAGTTAGGGGGGGGGTGAAAAAATTTGGGGTATTTCGTGTGAAAAATCACGATTTTACGCAAAAAAATCATATTTTTTTCCAGTTTTAGTGGCCGCGCGCCTCTCAAATGTAAATAAACAGAGGCCATGTTTGTTCAATTTAGGAGATCCTAACGATATCCTAACTTAGGACTATCTTAGGATAGACTTATGA
Source organism: Gigantidas platifrons (assembly GCA_002080005.1). Lineage (NCBI taxonomy): Eukaryota > Metazoa > Mollusca > Bivalvia > Mytilida > Modiolidae > Gigantidas > Gigantidas platifrons. The sequence goes on from MJUT01035179.1 coordinate 16,003, forward strand.
CACCTTTGTGGTTGTCCTAACTTTATGGCAATATTTAGGAGATATCTTAACTTGAGACACTTTCATTGACCCGACTTAGGACTAAGATATATCCTAAGACCATCCTAGGATATGTCTTAGTCCTAAGATAGCTTTGTTGACACGGCCCATGATCTGAATAACAATATAAAATATAAGGTGCATTTGTCTTGAGAATATATAAATAAAAGGTGTTTGGGCACTCGGTGCACAAAACCCTACTTGGTGCACTTAAATCTGCTTGGTGCAGATTGTATCAGCTGATAACTGCATAATTTCTGGTATGTATTTTGTATAATATTATTGAGAATAATATTATTAATTAACACTATTAACCACCAAGTAATTCCGCTTGGTGTTAGATACATATTTTGAGCACCAAGCAATTCCGCTTGGTGCAATATATAGTAGACGAAAATGTACCGGCTATCGACTAACGGTAAATTCAAAGATTTTTATAACGTCACTAAATTGACAATTACCATTTGCTTTGCCCCGAGCAATTGTTGTTGGGCCATTGCTAATTATATTTCTATTTATCAGCAATTATATTTAGGATTCAAGTCGGCATCTGTATTGTATGAATCCGTGTTCAGAAGAGCTTTTATATAATGACTACAGACCCTGGATCGTATAAGCTTACAATACGCACGAAACGCAAACGAACGAAAAACGAACGAACGCTTCACACGAACGACACGAAAAATGCACGATATACGAAACGAACGCACGATACACGAAATGACCGCACGATACACGAAACAAACGCACGATAAACGAAACGAACACACGATACACGAAGCGAACGCACGATACACGAAACGAAAGAACGATACACGAATAGAATCGTGTTATCATTTGAATGAATTTTGTGCAAATTGATGTGGTTAACTTCTGTAATCTTATATTTTATCAGCAAGTTATATATATAAATGATAAATTAGTCCGTAAAGTAGTAGGATAATACAATTTATGTTAAATAGTTTATATTACCAATGTGTTTAATAATTATATTTATGATTAAATTTTAAAACTCATATATTTGACTTCCAAATATGACTTTCTATTTATATAATTATATAGAATATACATTTATTTAATTATATAATTATACAGAATTTATATTTATAATTATTCAGATTCTGAATTGACAATTCCAACCAGACACAGGTGCATCAGTTATTTTCTCTGTTAAGTTGCCCGAGAGGTGTGTGGCTTCAAAAGGTCATATAATTGTTAATTAGAATGAAATTACACATGTATGTGCAGTGCATGTATTACCCAGGTGAAACTGCCAGAGGCGTTTGTTTACATACATGTAGATGACTTCTTGTTTATTTGTCCTAGAGTAAATTATAGAAAAAAAATGCATTTATTAAATATGTTTTCCCTTATTATACAAAATTACTGGTACATGTAAATAAAGGAAATACATGTTTGTATATGTAAAATTTTGCTAACACTTTAATTCAAAAATTTTAGTAATAGTAAGATTGAAATTGTAGTAATTATTTTAAACTGGATAGTTGACAAGTTCTTTATCGTGTATCGTTCGTTCGTATTTCGTTTCGTGTGTTCGTCTAATCAAACTGGCGAACGATGCACGAAACGAACGAACAAATTACACACACGAAACGCAAACGAACGGAAAACGAAAAACGAACGAACGATACACGCAAACGATACGAACGAATAATAAGAATAAGAATAAGAAAACTTTATTTGAATTCGGTTTTTCTATAACAATAAACACAAAAACGCAAACGATACGAAATATCTGTTAAGTTAAACGATCCAGGGTCTGTACTCAGCTATGGAAAGGTAAAAGGAAAAGGAGTCATTTTTTAATTGGCCATATCCAATGTAAACAATCTTTGTCACCAAGAAGCTTGGAAATGAGGGGGAATTTCAATTGCACAGTAACCCGAATAATCCAGTCGTTATATAACGCTCCCGCTGGTCGCTACATTAACGCCTGAATGCATTCATCGATTTTTTTCCGTCAACCGGAAGTACTCCAAAGCTATGAACTATGGGAACGAAATCAATCAAAATAAGGCGCGTAAAATATTTCTGGCAAGTGCATGTATATTTTCGATTTCTTATATCCTGTTGGTAATACAACGAATGTGTCATTTTCTTCTACGATTGATTTAATTGCAGATAACTGTTTGTCTTTGAAAGGGAAACAGTATTTTGCTTCAATTGACGATAACGCTATGTTGATCTCCATTTTTTCACCAGGTTTGTTTACAACGGAAGACGCATCTGCGCATTCTCAAAACAGAGAAGAAATTTGATTGGTCCCCTCTAAATCAGAGGGGATGACGGATATTATTCATTGGCTGCCTTCAAGCCCTCGAGTAGCGACAGTAGATAGAGGGCGCTGAATTATTCGAGTTAAACGCACAGATGATCATATATTTGAGAAGACACTGAAAATAGAGTTATCTCCCATACCCCAGGCCTACACCCTTAAATTTGGTGGTTTTCCATATTTTTGTAATTATATTGGTCGTATATGGGCCAAATGTTTTATTACGTGAATTAAAAACTGCTTGCGGAATAATATATCTATATAAAGGTTCTATATGGAAACACTCGTTAATTAATTATCATCATTATAATTGTGTACTCGCTTTTCTTTTACACGTATGTACGCATTTATGTAGTTGTGCTGTTTAGCAATTCAATCAAAATCATTTGATTTGGCATTTTACTGTGTAAATATAAACAATGAACATTATTAACCTGTAACATGTCTAAATTTTTAACTTTCAAATAATAGTTTGCAGTTATATCATAATGCATAGCTCAACATTATATGGTACTTTATCTAATAAGTGTTTCGGATTGTGTCCTCGATCCAAAATTATGTGATAAAGTTTGTTGTTTCCTCCAGCAATAAAACTGACCGCCAATAGACTGCTGAAATATTGTTGAACACCAAAACTATAATTCCTGTTTCGGATTGTATACAGAGCCAAATACAACTTCATTAGTATGCACAAAATGTATACTGTAGAGTTGTTTAATATTTTGAGTTAGATAATGCATATATCGTTTTTATATAGAGATTACTACATGACCTTGTCCCCATCATCACGACACACCCACATCAGCCCGATACGCAGTCATGTGTTAATCTCTTTATCATATACCTCCAACAAATTGTTTTACGGGGCAAATAAAAAAAAAAATCAATTACTTCATATTGAGGTTTAATTGTGAATTCTACAGAAAAATGTTCATAGCACAATTGTCAAAAAAGAGAATCTTTACCCCCATAAATATAACTGGCAATATTTCATATGAATGCATTTTTAAATATAGAAAATGTAGAAGATGTGTTCTTTTGTGTCGTTTTTTTTCCAACTTACCGTGAATTGTGACCAGGACATCACCCTTGAATCGGTTTCATTCAAAATCATTCTACGTTCTCAGTGATAACTCCAATTACTGGCGACCCCCCGCCCCTGATTCCTATTGACACGATTAGTAGGGTTGTAACAAGGGTAAAACGTATGTTTAGCCATTTACGTTTCATATTGTGATATCTGATTAGCAGAATTTACTTCCCGTGAACTGTGATTAGTGAAAAATAGTTTTCGTGAACGTGATGAGACCCCTATCCCCCACTCATCTTTATGTGTCAGTTAAAGTTTGTAAACAGACGACACCGAAAACTTGCACGAGAGGCACTGTTATGGATTTTTGCACGAGACGCATCTGATATATGTTATCAGCCTGGGGTCTGATGTTATGGCTAGTTTACTTCCGCTCGTTAAACATATGCAAAATTGTCATAATAATGCTAAGTACATGATAAATGGTATTATTATACTTCATGTAAATTTACTGTCTTCTCGTTGGTTAAGGAGCGTGTGCCAATTTAGTCTATCACATGGCAGAGGGTGATAATTTAGTCTATCACATGGCTTCTTTAATTGCTTAGTATACAGGACAGTAGAAAGCTTTGTTGGTTCAATGTTCCTATTAAAGTGTGTTCCTGTATACTGTATACCTCATGTGTAATAAGATAAAGTCCATGGCAATATGTTGGTCTAGTGTAATAGTAAAAAATAGAGTTTATCTTATGTCAAAAATATCAAACTGGTCTGAGGCATGGCATAGCTGACAAAATTGCTCACTTTTCATTTAAGAACATCCATCTGTATAAAACATACACCAAAATGGCAGAAAAATATTTAAAAATCTTATTTATTACACATCATCGATATCACGGTTTAACACATTTAAAGACAGCAGCAATTGAAATTCAGGGCATCAAAATCATAAAAAAGAATGAAACCAGCAAAAAAAGAACATTCAGTATAATAAAACAAATAACACATAGCTGAGAGGGTGGTCGAGCAGATTGCTACCCCTAGAAATTTCATTGTCAGCCTCAGCTTCGCCTCGATTGACGATGAATTGCTCGGGGTAACAATCTGCTCTACCACCCTCTCAGCTATGTGTTATTTATATATTATCATATACTTACTCAAGATATGTTTAATTTTGCATATGTGATAAATTCGAAATGCAACAAGTTATATCTTCCAGGGGTGTAATATACAGAATGTTAGGCATTTTGTTTTTGGGACTGACTTTATCACGGGGTATATCAGGTGAGTCGGAGCGGCGAGCCTGATATACCCCGTGATAAAGTCCGTCCCAAAAACAAAATGCCTAATATTCTGTTTATGGGTAATTAATAATTAACTTTAAAAAAAATAATAAAATGAATTCTTTAAAACGATACTTTGATTGGATTATTTTTTTGTAGATGGATCTGGTTTTGTAAATGTGATTCGGTTCTGGCGCGCGAGGTTCATTCAAAAACTAGTTAATGAGGCGGCAAGATGTGTTTTTTACTATTTGACGTGTGTTGTACATTATGATGGTTTTGTTGGATTTAAGAGTGTTTTGGAAATTATAATGTTCGAATATGATACCGGTAAGTAATTGTTGTCATTAAAACTTGCATTGTGCTAAAACGTATCGAATACATTTCACTGAAATATTCTGAATGTAGGTCAAATCCATAACATCCTTAATAATTCCACTCGGAAGGCATTTAAGATTTTATGTTATTAATTTTAGAAAGTTAATTATAGACATCGACATAAAGTCCGTTGAGTCTTCCCTGTTACTGATCAGTGCTATGTTGTATTAAATTTTAGCTCTTTTCTGTAATTGGATTGATTTCAATTTTAAGTCATCATTAGATATTGCAGTGTATATATAAGCCTAAGGATGTTCAATCTTTACAAAGTAGTTATTTCTTGGTTTTGTATCATTTTCGTATTTTTACATGCTTTGAATAATTTCTTCTCGTACTCTAACCCTTTGTTTACGATGGTAACGAAAAGGAAATTTACCTTTTTCCATATTATTGATGTTGATGACGCAACCAATCCTTTTTTTTAATACACGTATATGCATGCGCAGTAGTTGACGTATGCTTAATATGGACTGACCTAATAATTTTGATATCACGACCAGTACGTTGAGATAAGCTTTATCAATCGACACACTTCAAAGGAAAACTACACAAATTACCGATAAATATAGATTCTCCTTCAGTTGCCTGTGGGTTACGATATTTCTCCACTCAAGAGAGTTAAATTACAAATTTTAACCACAAGCCGTCAGGCGAGTGGCTAAAATGTTTAATTTAACTCTCGAGAATGGAGAAATATCGTAACCCACACGGGCTACTGAAAGAGAATTTGTTTCTCCCATTATTTAACACGAACTTTATTTCAAAAGCCGTCAAACGAGTCAAATGCGGGGAAAGGCACGAGACATTTTAATCCTCTGGAGGATTACAGATTTTTCCATCACTGCTTCAGCGAGGTTAAAACGACGTCATAATGGGAGAAAACCTGATCCGTATTACATGGGAGGGTGTAATAATGTGTGCCGTATTACATGGGGTGTATTTGGATTTTTTTCAAAATGGCGGCCGGAAATTTTGCATGGAATAGAGTATTTAGTTTTTCACTATTATTTTTTTGATGGGGAAAACAAATTTAAATTTTAGAAATTTTTTGAATTTTTTTGAATTTATTGAAATTTTTGAACATTAAAAAAAATTAGAATTTTTAAAGTTTATGAAAATTTTGATATTTTATTGAATTTTTATTATAATCATTTAAATTCTGAAAATTTTGAAATTTTTAGAAATCTTATGAAATATTTTATATTTGATGAAAATTTGGGAAAACAATGTTTTCTTCCGAAATTCACGTTTTCCGTTTTCGTTATTAATGTATCGTTTTTTACTTCCGTCGTTGGAAAATGCACGTTATGCAACAAATGATGAAACTCCTTTATGAAACAAAAATTGAATAAAAACGTAAATATAATATAACATTATTGCATCATATCCCAAATCACGCTACATGGTTTCTGAAAATGATCAGCTCTCACAAATATGAAGAATGACGCATTGAAGTATATGATAAATAGGTTATGATATGGTATTTTTCATATCAACCCTCGACCCATATTAGCCTTCGGGCCTTAAGCCCTTGGACTAATATGTGCGTCTCGTGTTGATATGACATGTGATATGAAAAATGCCATATAATAATCTATAAGTACGGTGTATTACTGACTTTCATAAAACATGATATGCATGATCTAACCAGAATAATCTGTTCTCGTTTTAGAGTAATGTCACTTTAAAATAATACATTTGTTTTCCGGTATGTTTTCTTAAATGCTATGTACTAAAAAAAACAGCAAATTCATTTATGAATGACTAATACGTTAGTACAGGATGTAACATCAACGAACTTATACAACCTGCAACTAAGTGATAAACATGTATTGATTAAAATCAGGGGCCGGTAACAAGAAGCTATCTTAAGCCTTAAGATGATCTAACGGTATTATTAGCATATAAGAGTGTAACAAGAACCAATCTTAATATGATTGACAGCCCTTAAACATGCATGTCTACGAAATGTCTACGATTTAATCTTAATACATCTCTTTGTTTACTCTTAAACTGTTTCTGTAACTGGAAGCCTTCGTAAATTTTAAGACACCCTTAAAGCATACTTAGCTTGATCTTGACCATTTACGAGTGTAACAAGACAACATCTTAGTATCCAAATATAATTGTAACATTAAGTGTGGGTCATACCATACTTAGGGCGAGACCTCTGTGTGTGTGTGTGTGTTTTTGTTTTTTGTTTTTTTTTGTTTTTTTTTTTATACTATCTCAGTCAGATTACTTTTCGGCAAAGAAGGAAAATTGTGTTAGCAATTTCAAAACTTGAATAGTGGGACCCAATGTAATTTATAATCAAATAATTATAGCACATGTATAAAGACATCTTTATTTTTTTAACCTTATCTTTACAAGGACAGACAGTTCTTCCTGTTTAAAATTGGGTTTTCTTGATTTTGCTACCAGCGGTTGCCATCTTGTCAATGTAAATAAACAGCATTCAATTACAATGTCGTGTTCATTTAAAAATAACCTCATTGGTGATTTTTAATGAGAAGTTTCTAATTCATTTTCAAGAAATCTATACCGGTACGTCCGTAACATGGTAAGATATGGAACATCGTACGAATATCTTAGTTACACTTAAGATGACGTTAAGATTATTCTAAGTGTACATTAAGTACGCTTCTTGTTACTGACTTAAGATAATCGTTGCTCTCACTTACGACAGTACATAAACAGGCTTTAAGGGAGCTTTAAGATCACTTTCTAGTTACCGGCCGCAGTGTTGTAAAATATGTGTATTTATAGATCAGCACTCATATCGTAATTCTAAATTTAAATTCTATTTGATTTTCATGTATACTATATGCTCTTTTCTGAGTGTACTTTATAATGATGAGCTTCTATAAGTTATCTACATTCCTATCCGTAGGTATGGATAGTTTAACACCCTATATTATCGCTATTTTGTTTATTATCCCTTTAATGTTTAAAACCGATATATTTCATATCACGTAAGCGCATGAGATGATTCCAATTATCGCTAAGCGTAGTCAAGGACGCACGTAGTAGTATCTTGTTTTATAATATGACGTTATAATGACGTCACATTACCAAATTCTTGATAATTAAGTGATTAACGATATAAAATATTAATTGTGTTTACAAAAAATGTCAGTATCTCAACAAAGATTATTTAATTATGAATACAAAATAACGATAAAATAATTAAAGATGTTTTTAAAAACTCGAGGATGTTTCTCAGTCATCTCTCATCGAAGGGCTAAGCCCTTGACTACGCTTAGCGATTAGCGATAATTGGAATCATATCATGCGCTTACGTGATATGAAATATATCGGTTTTAAACATCAAAGGGAAAATAAATAAAATAGCGATAATAAGTGATTAACGATGTTTTCTAAAACGAGCGGACTTTTCTCAGTCATCTCTCATCGAAGGGCTAAGCCCTTCGATCCCTTCGATGAGAGATGACTGAGAAAAGTCCTCTCGTTCAAAAAAACATCGTTAATCACTTAGTACCACAGTACGTCCTGGTGTGAAGACGAATGGTGTACAAAGGTACTGAAGGGTGCTAAAATCTTCATATAGCCAATCACAGTCCGAAACTTTTACTAAGACTGCGACAATGGTTGTTAGTTGTTGGTGTGTAACGCCAATTTCAACAATATTTAAGATTTATCGTAGTGGTCAGCTGGATTGGAGATGACAATCAGTGTACTCTGAGAAAACTATAGACCTGACAAAATTTGGCCGTCGTGTTGTCTGTTCTTCGATTTACGGATTCTGATTACCCCTTTGGTATCTTCAAACACTTCTTTGTCATATTTAGACAATATTAATGAAGCGTCTTAAAATATAAAGGCGAGGTTCACCGAGCCTTTCCTCACTTTTGTGCCGAATATTCAAATATTAAAGACACTGCATTAATATTGTGTTTATCCTGCAGTACATCGCATTAATTCATCGACGGGTATATTTTGAATTAATGGCTAAAATTATATAATTATCCCCTGATTGCCCCTTTTGATATTTTTCTGTCACCAGGAAGTGAACTAGGTTCCCAAAGCTCAACAGGCAACTTGTAAGAGGGGTACCAGTCAGTGACTGTAAAAAAACAAAAATGTATTCCGTTAATGCAATTGGCCTGCTCATATAGAATAAGTGTTTGGAGTATACTTTGTCATGGGAGGAAATGAACTCACCAATTTAGTGGCTACATTTTTAAATTCCACTACTTTGTTGCCAAGTTACAAAAAATGTTTTCCATGTTTCTGTGATTTGATAGTTGAGTGCATGGGTGCCAAGCAAAAGCATATTTTTCTACTTTATAATTCTCTTATTTTATTATGCTATTTAATTTTATATAATATTCATTAATGGCGAATTTATTAATTTGTTAATCGAAAATACATGTAATTTCATTGTGCAGATGACATTAAAAAGCGGTAACACTGTAAACTGGTAGTATTAATTTAATTGTAGTTATATTTTTGGCTTATTATTGTAGAAAACAAAATTAACATTTTTACAATTGAAACATGTGTGTTCCCGTTTTTCCACAGTATATCTTTATCTCTATATTTAATCTGCATATTTTCAATGTACTTGCAAATCTCCACAATAGTAGAACAATGACATATATTTTAGTAGAACATGGTATTACTATTATCTTGATAGATTAATCTTTTTTTTATTTTGTTTAATAAATTCAATTTTAGCTTAATTAATTGACAAGCTTATTTTATCGTCAAATATTTTAAAATATCCAAGAAGTACATTGTATTGTGTCATGCAAAGCATATTCAGCGTTTATTTTTAATTGTATTTAATTTTCGTTTTCACACATTTGTTTCTAAGTATTAAACCTGCATTTGTTCATTGTCTAATACAAATAATATTATGGATGTTACAAAATGTATAATCATGATCATTTTAAGATTTACATTTACTAAATAAATCTAACTTGTACAACAATTTTATATCTCCAGCAAGGGAATGGCCAACAGTATGTAAAGTGCTCAACAAGACAGGATGTCGATATAAAAACACATCAATTATTTAAGCCGTTTCTTAAATAGGTGGCTAAAAAACGTAGATATCAAAGCTGTGACCTCTCTCTGAACGATCGATTAGAGGGTTTAAAACACCGGGGTAATACTTTAATGCTAAGGCAGAGCACTTGTGTTGCTGTTCACAGTTACTGTCTCTAAATGAATTATGGCATGCATACTTATTCATTCTTTGCTTTTGTTGTCTATATCTTGTATATTGTATTTCTATATCTGTTGACAATTACCACTTCACCTACAGGAACACACGGGTCTAAAATAAAATCTAGGTTCCAAGCTGCAAAGAAAAATTCTTACAAAAAGGATGCCCTGTTGTATAATGATAAGACAACAACCCCTATTAATAACCGCTCGTTAATCATGAGTGGTTGGTGGTGCCCCGTTGCAAAGCAATATTTCCGGACATTATCCAACAATTCCGATTTCAGCATATATTTATGTTCGGTTCGTCTTTACCTCCTGTTCTTTGTAGGAGGGTTCGTGTCTTATTTACGTAATATGTATTTGTTTACATATAGTGGTGTCAAACACATTTTGTGTTGTGCTTTTGTATTGTTTGTCTTCGTCTTGTGTGTCTTATGTTGCGGGTTTCTCTTGATTTTCCATTTTTATAGCCTATTCGGTATTCTCTAACGTTCATAACATCTAACGATCAAAACGTCTGTAGATATGGTCATTAGATTGTCATCTCTATACGTGCACGATTTACTGTTTGTGAATTCTTGCAACGGATATGACAGAAATTTTGCTTATTTGAGGTTAAACAACAATATAGCAACCTTTTTGTGACTATTGGGTGTGATATAATGGTTCAGTGCACCTCGCTATAGCTCTCTAAGATACAGAAATGTCCACTTAATAATCGTGTGGGGAAGAATTTAAATCTAATAATAGCACAACGGACAGGATATTAGCCCGATGATACTACAACAAAATATATTTACGGGTCAAAAGTTTTTTT
>MJUT01035179.1:54251-80187 GCA_002080005.1 Gigantidas platifrons
GTATATCGTAGCTTGAGTTCGGTCCAGTTATTAGAGTGTATAAAACGAAGTAGACCGACCCAATTTATACAAGACTAATACATTGATAAATATTTAACGAACGGTTGTTTATTTCCAGAAAATATCGCAAATAATGGAACAGCTTACCAGAGTTCTAATTATCACTGGAGTTACAACAACGCTGGCTATTTAGTAGCAAGCTTAGCCATTACTGGCGGACCAACACATGACTTTTTTACTACGTCTTGTGCTACAACTGCGACTAATCCTGCACGCTATGTTGTATGGTGGATGTTGGCGTTTCCTGTAGATACTGTTTATATCACAAGTGTTCGGATTTATTACCGAAGTGACAGTAAGTAGTGTGATTCTAAGTTTTTGCATCGCCGGAATAATTTTATAAGGTGTGTGTTGATCTTTTCATATGGACCAATCAGAGGAAAGAATGTGCTTTGAACGATTGAAAGTAGGATACCTCAATTCCACTGACCTTCAATAATATGATTTCAAAATATATATTTCCTATTTAGGAGGTTACTGTATTGCATTTGAAAATTTCACGACATCAATTGGAGATTTGATGGTCGCAATTTGAGTTTACTGGTGACGCGTTAGCGGAGCCAGTAAACGGATATTTGCGACCATTAAATCGACAATTGATGCCGTGAAATTTCAAATACAATACAGTTATCTCCATTCTAATCTAATTATGTGTAGGATAGACATGTATGCATCATATATGTATATTTCCGTATTATTGACAAGATGACATAAGCGGTAATCAGCCAAAATTAAAAATAATATTTCATGTTATTTCAACCGTGTAATTGGTGAAAATCACACCATTAAATCGACAATTGATACCGTGAAATATTCAAATACAATTTATTTATCTCCATTCAAATGTAACCTTTTTCTTGCTACATTGTTGACAAGATGACGTAAGCGGCAATCGTCTAAATATCTCATGATTTTCAACCGAGGAATTGATATCATGAAAATTACAGCATTGTCCAATCACAAACCAGGGATATTAAACAACTACATTATAATGTATTTTATTCATAGTGTAAATTTTAAAGAAGCAACCCAGATTATGCATTTACAACTGAGCGTATGCATTTACATGTATATGCTTTATTTTTCCAGCATGTAAGAGTGAGTATAAAGGGAACGATAGTGGCCCTTTTGACATCTGGTTTCATTCTACAAGAATATCGTTATTTTCTATTCAAAGTCAGACTTTGTTAAATTTCATTTGCTTTTTTTCTTAAATATGCTAATAAATATTTCAACATTCAATCCTATGTCCTCACAAACTGAACTTCATTACGTAAAAAAAAAACTCAGCAGATCTCAGAACATAAATCAGAGTAAATTGTGATAAACACTTTTTTTTCATGTTCAGGTGCACTAAGTTTGTGACACATGTCAGTGTAGATATTTGCAACGTTATGACCAATTAGGGCAGCGGAAACTGTGATCTTAACAACAGAGTGTTGCTTCACATGATATTTAAAGACCACATGAGTCACCCAAGTACAGTAAAACCTGCCTTAGAGAGCACCTCTATATAACAAATAATTGTTTATAAAGTACAGCCTCATTTCTCCCATTAATAAACGAACCGCCTAGCGCATGAATGCGCGACGTATCCCCCACACTTGCATAATATTTAGTTTTATATAATTATAGAAAGCAGCCTTGCAGTCTTAATGTATTACATACTTACAAGCCACATGCAAAGATTATTCAAATCCATCCATGTTTACTAAAGTTATCACATAAACAAGACACAATTCTCAAAATTGACGATTTTTCAACCAAAAACTAACATTTTTCCCCAAAACCCTTGCTTCAAATATTTCCATGTTAGAATCCATCCAAGGTAATGATAATTACAAGCGACTTGCAAAATATCATTCAAATCTATCCATGTTTACTAAAGTTATCGCGTAAACAAGACACAATTCTCAAAATTTGTGATTTTTCAACCAAAAACTAAGATTTTCCTCCAAAACCCTTGCTTCAAATATTTCCATGTTAGAACCCATCCAAGATAATCATAATTACAATCCACATGCAAAACATTATTCAAATCTATCCACATTTACTCATGTTATCGCGTTAACAAGAAAGTGTGACGGATGGACAGACAGACAGACGGACAGACGGCCGCTGTTACTTTATCCCCTCACCGCTATCGCGGGGGATAATAAATAGTGAATATAGTTTTAATATGGCCAATGTTTCATAAAGGGTACAATTTCAGGTTCTCTTGAATGCCCTTTATATACAGGTTTTTTTGTCATTCCAGGTATGCATCATTATAGGGGCCTCCGCGTTCGAGATGCCTGTAGTTGGATTTACAAGATTATCAACAATCAAACTAAGAGCTATACTCCCAGTTTTGAGCACAGGAGCTCGTGGCACGGATTTACCAGCCTCTCTGTTTACATATTTATTGTTAATAAAAAAAAAATATTATTTCATTTGTTTTCCCTTAATTTAACTTGCTCGTGTCCATATTCATACAATTGTATGTTAACAGCAACTTATACGTGTCGATCCTATATAAGTAAAATTTATACCACGTTTTTCCGAGTTAACGATTAAAATCGGAAAAACTTGGTATAAATGATTTGTAGTATGAAGCCATGCCATATCACATCTAGGCCGTGGATTATTGAACGGCTCTCTGTTGTTATTAAAACTACAGCCCAGATTTAAAGTGTGCAATATACCGTATCTGCATGTATTATTTCATAATTCTTAGCTGTTGCTTACATGTTGGTATATAAACCATAACAAGATCAAAGGAAAAGAATGCATTCATGTTGCAACTCTAATTATCCACAGTATCGAGGAATGTAAGTTGCTGTTAACATTAGATTGTAGAATATGGACACGAACAAGCTAAAATAAGAAAAAATGAGATGTAATAATAAAGAAATTTTTATTTGAAATAAATATGTCAACAGAAAGTTAAAACAGGGGGTGGAAATTCCGTACCACGTGCGCCTGTGGTTTTGACAGCATCAACTAGATACAACTTTATGTGATAAATGTTTTTCATTTTTCGTTTATGAAGAATACTACGCACATAATCTTTAACATGTTGAATGCTATTGTTTCGAATGTTAATTCTTCTTCAAATTAATTGTTTCTGCCTTGGTAGGGAGGTTATGCCGTTTAACGTCACTTTCATAAGTATTTTAGTTATATCGTGGTGGTAAGTTGTATTGGTGGAGGAAACCAGAGTATCCAAAGAAAACCACCGGCCTGCAACAAGTCACTGGCAAACTTCATCACATAATGTTGTATTGGGTGCACCTCGCCATGAGCGGGAATCGAACTCACTAACATACGACCACGACCTCCAATGCCCCAGCATTTAATTTAATCTAGATTTTTTAGGAATGTTTTTTCTTAGTTTATTTATGGAATATTTTAAATTTTTAACAGGTTATACAAGTATAATATGTTCAAAAAATGAGAAATAAAGATATATATATATATGTTCAAAAATTGAACAATTTCCTTACGATTTAATGTTGACAACAAAATTTAATGATTCCTCGATTTTAATTACGATTATTTCATGGGACTATTTCAATTTGCTGGTGGCGAATGAATGTTGGCGACGTCACAATGCCAACCCAGATTATCAAGAATAAACCAATGTTGCTCCAGGCGGATCAGGCAATCAGATTACAGTATTCACATCAAATTAAATTAATTAGGTATATATTTAAAGACATTACTTTGATATTATATTTCAATATTACAGCTATCATTTCATATTTACATTTTCAGCCCCACAGCGTCTTGCGGGGTATTCCTTGTATGTAAGTAACTCAAGTATATCGAAGACTGATGGTTATCTCTGTTATCATGACGAAGGACCAGGACTTCCATCCGTATATCAGGATCGTAATTGTAACAACTTAGGACAGTATGTTATAATCTATAATGAACGAAATGAAACGTCAAGCTATAACCCTGCTGGGTACAGTCCTAAAGCAGTGTTCGAACTATGTGAAGTAGAAGTATATGGTAAGTAGCTTTTCATTCTGATTAAGATCACATCTTTCACTTGCTGCCATTTATTAATATGTCGCAGCGTGAGAGATATGAGGAAAACCCATTTAGTGGGGAACAAATATTCTTAAGCATTTGTCCATAGACTCCTATAAAAGTTACTCTTATAAACATTGAGTAGTTGTTTGTGGACTTATTCTCATTTTAATATAGATGAACTACTTCTGTTCACTGACGTACAACAATTAGTAAATCAATACATTAGACTACAATACAAACAAATCGTGGGATTGCGCATGTTTGGTCTCCAAGCAGATGTCCGACAGTAATTTTCATACCACTGGGTTGATATCTCTGTTGGTGATCTGTGTTCTGAAATAAACCGATATATTGTCAGAAATTTACATCCATTTCATTTCAGAAATTATTGTAATTATATATTAATATGAGTAGGAAATTAAATAAACACGTCACCCCCGACCCGCTTAAGCAAGTGACATAACAACGGTAAACTATCCTAGATATGATTTAACGTCTTTCCCATGGTTATATAATACTAAGATTGTCCATCAATAATTGTTATGGTGAAAAAAATCAAATATCTCTGCCATTTATTTCAAAGTACATGATGCATGTGATATTAAATATGATTTTATTCCATTAAGGTTGCTATAAGACATGGTATGGAACAAACTGTGAATCACGCTGCTCGTTAAAGTGCGTTGATCGACACTGTTTTCCGGGTAATGGAACATGTATATGGGGTTGTAACTGTCTACGAGATAGTAACTGTGATGTGTCGACAACTTGTAATGAGGGTTGTGAAAAAGGTTATGCAGGAAGATTTTGCAATTACTGTGAGTTTCTGTTGTGTTAAATGTCATTCCAAGAAAACCTTCTGCTTTTCTTGAGTAAATTCCATATTTGAAGTATTTTTTTATGGAATTATACAAATCCAGTCACTTCAATACACATGATATCTCGATAGTTTACATGCATATTTGTACACTCGACTCCCTGCCGCAAGTGATAAAGGTTATTAGCTGCTTGCCCATGGTCGGTGTTACTCTCCGGATACTCCGGCTTCTTCCACCACTAAAACTGGTCGCCATAATATATGAAATATTGCTGAAAGTGGTGTTAAACACAATAAATCAATCAATTATATTTGTAATGTTTACTTTTTTGTTCAATTAATTTTATTATAATGATTGTTCGTTTTTTGTTTGTTTTTTTTGCGTGGGGGATTTGTTTTTGTTTCTTTTTATTATTTTTGTTTTTGTCTTATAAAATTGCCATAAGAAACAATTTTACTTGTGCATTGAAATTATTAATAATTATATTTATATCCCTTCTCCTAAATGTGCATAAATATTTGCCATTAGCTATAATCCTTAAACAACAAACACTTCTGGTCCTCACCCTTTTACCATGTTAAGCCTAATTGTGTGTATATATTCACGTTAGCAAGCCCGATTGTACAGACACGTGATGATATTGACCAAAGTTCGATGTTAGATTGTTATATGGTGAAAGACATAAGAAATGAATTTATAAATGGTACAAGAACACGTGCGTTTATTTACTATAGGTCCACGTGTTATTGTTTATGTTTATATAAACATGATGTGTAATTGTGTACTCAGTCAGCTGATATATGATGGACTTGTATGTAGCACGGGTATTACGGGTATGAATAGCGGGAATAGTTGTAATGGTTGATAAATGTTATATGTTTGTCGTTCGACGCTTGTCTTTAGTACAGTAAACGTCTCCCAGCTTGACAATATGTCCAATATTAACGAGGAACAACTTCTACAAGATTATCAGTCTACGAATCGAAATCAGAATTCTACGCCTAACGATGAACTTCAAAATGCACCTAAGGATATACTTGATGCTTTTCAACTATTTAAGCAGTATATGGATGTTAAAGTGGATAAACTGGAGTCTAAACTGATTGACGCGCAGGACTTAATGTCTAAAAAATTGAAAGAGGATGTTTCAATCAAGTTCAAACATGAAGAAAACAAGGTGCAATACAAATTCAATGAAGAAACATTAGATGGACTTAATAAACTTTATAAACAAATTCCACAATGTCAAACGCAGGTTGTTAAAACAACACTTGACCTGATTGAGAAAGTAAAATCTCGCAATAAACTGATCCGTATCGCCGACACTTCTCCAGCCGGGTGGTCCACCGTGTGGGAATACGAAACCAACGACATAGCATCCGACAGCGAAGACGAGAAGAAAATTCGACAGGCAGAAGGACGCGCCATGCGTAACATGAAATCTAAATCCAGGAGTGTTCCATATAAAGTTCCGAATCAAACACCTGCTGAGACCTATGGTAATCCAGCATACAGCAATAAATTCCAACGTCAGCCCTTTCGTGCAGGCGGCGCACGGCGTGAGCCGTGCACATGGGATATCTGTTTCCTGTGTAAGCAGCAATGACACTGGAGAACAAATTGTCCTCTCAACAAATCAGGAGCCTTCAACAACACCATTGGTGGTAGCAACACAACAGGACACAAAGGTCAGAAGTAGAGAAACAGAAACAGCTGTCAATGATAAGTATAAAGATTTAGATTTTTGTACAATAGAACATCAGAATTCAGATGACATCGAATTTTTTTTAAGCCAAATTCAATATTTTGAAGAACGTAGTTATGAAAAAGTAAATGTTCATGGTGTAAAGGGTAGATTATCAAAACATGTAAAGTTTTGTGAAAAAATTGGGGCAAATTCATTTGCTATAGATACTATCAGAGATGGTTACATTATTCCATTTATCGACACACCTAAAAGTATGAGATTAGAAAATAATAGATCTGCTTTAAAAAAATCTGAATTTGTCACAAAATCAATCAATGAATTATTGACTTCCGGCTGTATTGTAGAGGTACCTTTTAAACCTCATATTGTTAGTCCCCTTAGTGTTGCCACTCAAAAGTCTGGCAAGAAGAGATTGATTCTCGATTTGAGCTTACTAAACAAGTCGATCAGAAAAGATAAGATAAAGTTCGAAGATTGGAAAACTGCTATCCAATATTTTCAGAAAAATGCATATCTCTATAAGTTTGACTTATCCTGAGGATATTTTCATATTGATATATGTCCTCAACAGCATACCTTTCTAGGTTTTGCATGGCAAGAACAAATTTACTGTTTTACAGTGCTAGTTTTTGGTATCTGTACAGGGCCTTACATTTTCACAAAATGTTTACGTCCGTTAGTTAAATATTGGCGAGAAAACGGAATTAATGTTGTTCTATATTTAGATGATGGTTTTTCGCATGTGCTTGGATAAGACACAATGCATATATGAGTCAAAATCTTTGATTGATGCAGGTTTTCTAATAAATGAAGAAAAATCAGTATTTGACCCAGTTCAGTGCTTAGAATGGTTAGGTATAATTTGGAATTCAACAGAGTTCTGTTTACAAATATCTCACAGACGAATTTCAGATTTGATTTCAAATTTTACTTGGGTTTTAAATAAATTTCCTCATATTTCTGCAAGAACATTAGCACAAGTCACTGGGAAGGTTATCTCCATGTCTCCAGTTGTTGGGAATGTAACTAGAATAATGACCAAGACATGTTACATAGCTATTGAATCTAGGTTCACTTGGGATAGAGTCTTGCAATTTTCTTTTCCCGGGCAAGTTCTTGCGGAACTAAAATTTTGGAATGAAAACATTAAAACATTGAATTCTAAAAAACTTATGAATTACAGCAAATCTTCAGTATTGATTTATTCAGATGCCAGCAGTATTGGTGCAGCTGCTTATTCAGTGGAATTGGAAAACAAAGTTTTCCATAGAATGTGGGAATTATCAGAAAATTTAGAAAGCTCTACATGGAGAGAATTAAAAGCTATTGAGCTGGCTCTTTTGTCATTTAAAGATGTATTTGAAGGCAAAGTTATCAAGTGGTTTACTGACAACCAGAATTGTATTAGAATTGTTCAGAGTGGAAGTATGAATGAAAAACTTCATACAATTGCATTGTCTATATTTTCGACATGCATTCAAAAATGCATATCTATTGATATTCAGTGGGTCCCTAGGAAACAAAATGCTACGGCAGATTATTTGAGTAGGTTGATTGACCATGAAAACTGGAGAGTCTCGGAAGACTTCTTTCAGTTTATGAATGAACTTTGGGGTACATATACGGCGTACCGATTTGCTAGTTCCTTGAATGCTAGAATTATCAAGTTTAACTCGCAGTTTTGGAACCCAGGCTCATCGGGTGTAGATTGTTTTACTCAAGATTGGAGTAAAGATATTAACTGGTTAGTACCACCCATTTATCTAGTGATAAGATGCATTAAACATTTGATTTACTGTAGAGCCAAAGGCACATTGATTGTTCCAAGATGGAAGTCGGCAGCATTTTGGCCGATGATATTTGGTAGAGATTTGACTTATAGACCTTATGTCAAGGATGTGATTGAGTTTAAAAATACAAGAGGTATTTTTGTTAAAGGTTGCAATAAGAATACTATATTTGGTTCAGAACCTTTCCTGACACCTGTTTTAGCGGTTTTGTTAGATGCAAACTAAAGTGTAGAAATGACATGGTCCTAATATACGAACTGGTATATTGTAGTTGACGCGGTCATAGATGTGACAAGGCCGAAAATTGTTGACGGCATGGTCACAAAAAATTTAATATTATATATACAAGTTTATTTATCGTCATTTTATATAATACATTTTGTAGATATTTTGTCTGTTGGTCAGTGGAAAAAGTTTGAGGCTAAAAATGGTTTGGATCCAGTTCTGGATGATCTGTTAAAATTGCTACCATCGTATACCATGGCATCAAAAGCGGATACGACACAGAAGAAATATACATATGCCTTCAACTCATGGTGTAAGTGGTCAAATTTACATTCCTTTCCTTCTTTGCCAGTAAGCCAATTTAACATAGCACTTTATTTGATACATCTATCTGAATCGGCAAAATCAACCAGTAAAATCGATGAAGCTATGTATGCCATCAGTTGGGCACATACTCTTTCAGGTTTTAGTGACCCATGCAAATCAAACCTAGTTCGCTCAGTACGTGAAGGAGCTCACAGAAAAATAGGGCACATAGTTAAGAAAAAAGAACCTATCACACCGGACATTCTCCAAAAAATTGTATCTACATACGGTTCTAATAATTGCACCTTGAAAGACTTGCGTATTGTTACAATGTGTCTAGTGAGTTATGCCGGGTTTTTAAAATTCGCCGAATTGGCAAATTTAAAAAGATCAAACGTAGTATTCTGTTCATCACATGTTAAATTAACTTTAGAAAAGAGCAAAACGGATATTTACAGGGAAGGAAAATAATTTATCATTTCAAGAACAGGATTAATTACTTGTCCTGTAACTATTTTAGATAGATATCTAAAAATGGCAGATATTTCAGATACTTCTAGTGAATACATATTTAGATCAGTATATTACTGTAAATCTTCAGGTAGATATAAATTAAGGAAAACTGGTCCGATATCTTATACCAGAGCTCGTGAATTATTACTATCTGCAATTGAATCTATAGGCCTAGAAAAACACCACTATGGTCTTCATAGTTTACGATCAGGAGGGGCAACTGCTGCTGCAGCTGCCGGTGTTGAAGATAGACTCTTTAAGAAACACGGCAAATGGAAAAGCGAGAAAGCTAAAGATGGTTATATTAAAGAAAACTTGAATCAAAAATTGTCTGTTACAAGAAAACTTGGTATTTAATTTCTCTTGTTATTTTCCCTTTCTTTGTTTTTCGAAGCTTTACTGTACTGTCAAGCGAGCTGATATCCCATATATAGTGTTTGTGTTTTATTTATAAATGATTTATGTTCGTTTTTAAAGGATTATTAGAACATAAATGAATTTATAAATGGTACAAGAAAACGTGCGTTTATTTACTATAGGTCCACGTGTTATTGTTTATGTTTATATAAACATGATGTGTAATTGTGTACTCAGTCAGCTGATATATGATGGACTTGTATGTAGCACGGGTATTACGGGTATGAATAGCGGGAATAGTTGTAATGGTTGATAAATGTTATATGTTTGTCATTCGACGCTTGCCTTTAGTACAGTAATTTTTTGAATATTTTGTTAGTCATGAGAAATTAGATATTGATATTGTATTTACTGATATTGAAATTTCTTTTGTAGATTGTGGGTTTTAATGGTTATGTTAGGACTGTGCAGCGGTCATGACAGACAGTGGGCAGATAATTTGTATTTTTTGTTAATAAAGAAGCTTTACTGTACTGTCAGGCTAGCTGATATCCCATAGATAGTGTTTGTGTTTTATTTATAAATTATTTATGTTCGTTTTTAAAGGATTATTAGAACATAAGGTGACATATTACTTCCTTCCATGTCCCATATGATTCTTATATTTAAGTCAGAAAAAGTGAAATAAATACATATGCACTAATGTTTTGTTGTAGAGGACATGTTTAATATTAAGTTAGTTGCCATTTGTACTAATAGTCGTTTCAAACGAATGAATATAAATGAGATAAATAAAAATGTGAGATAACAGTATAATTAAGAAATAAATCATGAAAGCCAGAACGTGACTTTTAACATGGGCTGGTGGATATTAGTATTTCATCTCGAGCCGAAGGTCATATTATAATATAGAATAATTCTGATGTACAAAGCAACGCTTGCGAGTCTTTAAAATCAAAAGCCTTGCATCAAAAACAGCAAAACAAAGGAAACGTGGAACAACGCTCACTCTAACCAACCGATATCAGAATTAGATTTCTATCAGTTAGAAGAAAAACATGCTTAAATCAATCTAAATTATGAGGATACCTGCTGATAAGTTTAATATACTAGTAACTGTTGTAAGGTCATGTGAGAACTGAAATATGTACAGGGTAAAGCGATGCACCTGATTTCACCTTTGGTGTTTAGTGGGGTTCATGCTGCTCGATCGTTAGTTTTCTCTGAAGTAGTTTGTACAACATTACTTATCCTTTTGTCCCTTTGCTTTTGCTTGTTATGTTGTCTGTCTTTCTTCGACTTACGGCTTTGATAACCCTTTTTTCGTCTTTAAACTTTTCTTTATTACTGTTTTAAATTAGAATGTTTAATATGCTGTTTCTTAATCTGTTATCAACAGACAATCTTGCATCAAACAAGGTAGCAACACAATATCCCTCCATAGGACATGTATATGCCGAGTTGTCGATCGATGGAGACAAAACCACAGGATCCTGTTCTCGCACAAGTGGTTCTCAAGCTTGGTGGCAGGTTGATCTTGGTGACATGTCCACTATCACAGCTATTTATATAACGTACCAATATACAGGTAAGTGTTAAATATAAAATAATGACATTTTGCATGGATCTATGCTTTTTTTTTCAATCTATACTTAATTCGTAAATCCAAAGAGTGAAACAAAACTGTAACCAAATAGAAAGTCAGAGACTCGGAAATGATTTAGACACTTGAATCGAAAGTTATTTCGATTTTAATAAATCTAAATATATATATTTTGCTTCTGCTACCAGTGGATTAAAATATTTCTCCACTCGACAATTGAACACATGAAGAGTGGAGATATATCGTAATCCGCTGGTAAGAGAAGGAAGATATGTTTCTATGCAGTTAATGACTGCTGTTTTTTTTTACATAGAAATAAAATTGGCGGAATTGGCAGAAATGGAAGGCCCAGTGGTTATTAAAAATATTATAAAAATTTAACCAACAAATTAAACTTGTTAAGAATATGAAAACATATTTGCAAAAATCCAACCGAAATTTTAGCACTATTTTCCCCTTGTAAAAGGTCAACAAGTGACTTGTTTTTCTTATTTAAGATATAAAGCTCATTTTGTAGCTACCCAGTGATTTTGTTTTATTTTTACAGCTGAAATGATACAGCGTAGCGATGGTCATTCACTGTATGTATCTTCTACAAGTGGAATGTGGACTGACGGCATTTCGTTAAACCTGACATCAACATTCATAAACAGCTTCCCATTCATACATTATCTTGTAGATCATGTGGTATTAGGACGTTACATCACCTACGTACCCCTGATAGTCAACGGTATTGCTTACGTCGATATATGTGAAGTAGAAGTCGTCGGTAAGTGTTAAAATGAAAAATAGATTAGTAATGACAGATATACGTAAATTATATAAACAATAGCAGAAAACCTGATTACACCAAGCATGCAGACAACCGGAAGTGATGCTGATGTAGATGTTTTAAAAAGACTTCTCATCTTGTGCTCCACCCATAACATCAGTTGTGCATAATGCATATATTGAACACCAAACATTGATGAAAAAACAATACACAAAGAAATAATTATTTTAAATACCACTGATGTCTAGATACAACCAGAGCCACTAGGCATAAGGGAAATGCTTGACATGACAAAGCACACCACTTCATTCTCGATTTTATTGTGAGATTCATGTTGCTCAATCTTTAGATTTGTGTTGTGTTTTGTGTATGATTTTGGCCCGTTTTCCTTTTGGTCACAGTATTGTCTGTACTTTGATTTACCGCTTCCGATTACCACATTACTATCGACAAACCTTTTATAAAGAGGTTCTGCTGAAATTCGTTGTTTCATTAATGCTAAATAAATATAAAATATCGACACTGTCAGATAATACAGTCCAGATGATGGACAAGATATAATTAATGAAACATACAATATATTGATTGATTGATTAATTTTTGGTGTTTTAACGCCACTTTCAACAATATTTCAGCTATATCATAGCGACCAGTTTTAGTGGTGGAGGAAGGCGGAGTACACGAGGAGAACCACCGACCATGAGCAAGCAACTGGTAAACTTTATCACTTGCGGCTGTGAGTCGAGTGTACCCTTTTTGAAATTTACAAAGCAGGGAGCGAACCCACGCATGATAGGTTTGTATGAGTTGTTAGATCTAGCGACCTAACTCATTAAGCCACCCGGGCAATAGAAGGTATACATACATACCGATAGAATGCATGCAAAACCCGGTACAATTTGCAACATGCATGTAAAATACGGCATAATATCGGTAGCAGATATTCAATATGCTCCAAATTGTCAGTAGCAATCTGTAGACACTGCAATAAAAGCGTTGTTCATTTGTTTTAATGTATGTCTAAGTTTGATGTTTCATAGTATTTCGTGTTGATTTACATCCATATCGTTTCTTACTAATGTAATATACATATCCACAATATTGGTACCATAAAGAATATATACTGCACATTGTATATAGCACTCGTGCCGGTTAGTTATATTGATAATAGAAAAAAGAACAGAAACAACACCATTCTCCAAGTCACTGAAAAACTAGACTGTATAAGCTTATATGGAATAACTTCGTTCTTTAGTTGGAGTCCACCTCATAACTCTTACCGAGGATAAACACAGCTACTATAAATAGAATCCGTGGTACATGGGCATAGTTAATTAGAATAAACCGGTTCTTAAATTACACAGAAAGTATATATTCACCCGCACACCGATATGGGTGATATACTGCCAAACGTGATGTTTTAAGCAACACATAATACTAATAATATATTGAGTCACTGTTTAATCTATGCATACAAAACATAACAGGCAGCTGTGATTTATATAATAGGATGTGCCGTTGGAACGTATGGAAAAGATTGTAACGATATCTGTCCTCAGAATTGTTATGGATCTTGTCATCCAGACACCGGATTATGTGTATTAGGTTGTAATGATGGATGGAATAACCAATATAGTAATTGTAATCAAAGTAAGTATATACATGTAATATTATTTGTAACATAAATACGCATTTTTCCTTTGATGTGTTTATGCAGTAATCAATTTAAAAATAGTGAACTTTTACAAACCATGGTCTAACATGAAGATCTTGATGTTATTCCATGATTATGACGTCAATCTTGATGTTATTCAATGATTTTGACGTCAATCACGTAATTTCTGTTACAAACCATATATACCATGGATCTTACTCATGAACTTATTTAAACCAACTCATCCTTTGGATTTGTTGGTTTAAATAAGTTAATTCGGAAGACCCATGGTATATATATTTATTTTCAACAACAATGCCTTAGAATAGGGAAAATTAAAACGTAGATATCTAATTCAGTGCACACGACAAGTTTCCGGGATAGAATTGTAAGACACTGAATGATACGTTGTGCTTATTTTGCTCATATCAATTCAAGCATATGTTCCGCTGTTGCTCTATAAGCATATTCTATTATTTTTTCCAGCCTGTGAAAGCCCAAGATTTGGCAAGAATTGTGAAAATTATTCCTACTGTTTCAATAATGAGGCATCCGCCCATGTAAACGGAACTTGTCCAAGTGGTGGTTGCCAGAAAGGATGGGAAGGGACTAGTTGCAGCGCAGGTTTGTATAGAATATCATTGTTCTGTAAATTTATCATATGTCCAGGGAAAGTATAATCAACAACAAGCACCACCAACACTAAAAAAATAACACAGTTTATTACAAATGAATATGGATTACTTTCACAAATAAGCGTTCACGAACCGTTTATCACTATACAACACATTTTCTATTATGTACAAATAAATTATTACATTGGCCTATTGATTTTAATTGATTGAATAATTACATTTACCCACTATTTAGTCATTCGTCAGCTACACTGAGAGTCGCTAGATACCAATAAATATTTATATTTACTTGCGGTACAAAGTCGGGCAAACATCGGCTTCTGAGCCTATATTTGACCGGTAAAAAGGATGGATGGCTATTAAATATGCGGACGATTGAATTAGCTCCTAAGCCACATATATCCCTTGTTTATTCATGTTTATTAGTCAGCAGTAAAGGTAAATGTGAAACATGTCTAAAACATCTGATCTGAGTTAGTAATACCATGTTTTAGATGTGACACTTACATACCTAGACTGCTTCACACTTATGTTACGTATGAGCTATTCTCTTTGCTGATGACCATAGAGTGACTCTCAAATATAAGATAGCAATAACAACGCCGTTTCCTTACTTATTTCGTGTCTAGGTGTAATATGGGATATTCCCTAATGCTTAATTACACCCATATCATTTCTTAATAACTGATTAATTCTTGAAAAAATCTTCATGACAATATTGAATGCTGCGCTAATGGAAACGACTAACTATTTCATTTAAGTATGTAATGTTGGACGTTTTGGTTACAACTGTAATGAATCATGTGGTGGCTGTTTAATGGACTCTTGTGACAGAATTAATGGTATATGTACAAACACTAGTGGATGTAGACCAGGGTGGAAGTCTGAAATTGACAAGTGTGATGTCGGCAAGTTATTACAATATTATTTATTACCATCGCGTTGGTATGTTTTGATATAGTAATAGTCTCACAAACCTCGTTTTAAGGATATCAGTTAATAGTTTATGATATACTGGTGGTATACCTATTGATGATTGAAAGAAAAGGGGGTTTCTGTTTATACTTCAGTGATTATAATGTTAACTTAACTATCTATTGGAGCTATTCCAAAGCCAAACAACTGCATGTAACAAAACTATTACGAACGAAATAATTATACCACGGCTTTCCGAGTTAAACGGTTAAATAATCGAACGCCTGGGTCGTTGATTATTGCACGATTGTCTGCGAGTAATAAAACTACAGTCCATATTTGAAATGTGCGATATCTCGTATTTGCGTGTATTAGTTCATACTTCTTAGCTTTTGCTTACATTTTGGTATATAAACCATAAAAACATCAAAGGAAAAGAATGCATTCATGTTACAATATACATTTATTGCATGGTGGTGAGGGAAATATGAAAATTTATTCACCCAAGAGTATCATATTCCCCGAGGGAATCGCCCGAGGAGAATAAGATACTCGTGGGTGAATACATTTTCATATTTCCTGTACATGCATGCTATAAATGTTTTATTATTCCGAATAAAACTGAGAAAACACATAAATATGTAAAATACTGCTGGCAAACATATTCTAAGTCCATTGGAACGTTGTCTCAGATATTTTAAAATCACATTCGATTGTAACGGTTGCCGGCAAATGATACGTTCCGAATACCTCTGACATTTTCCTGTCAAAGAACGATACATCTGGCGGGAAAACCCGCGAGGCTTCCGATGTGGTGGAATGTGATATTTATTTCACGAAATATGATTTTTGTCCTATGTGATCACGTGTTCTGATTTTTACCCATTGTCCAATCAAATTAATATATTTATGGTAATTAATATATGAGGTATAATAACAATTTTTATTGCACACAAATTCTATGCATGGGAACATAAACATAACCAAGTATGAGAAGAGCATGTTGTTTCTGAAATAAGTCTAAATTCTAAATTTTGAAGGCTTGTATACACAATCGTAACTACTCGGCCATTCTCGCTACCCTGCAAATAACCTCGTATGCAGATAGGAGAAATTCTTCTTAAATTGTTTGTCGGAAGTTAATTATATATAAGCCGCACAAAAATATAGTCCACGAAAATCCAATATGGAAGACTTACTAAGTAAAATCTGTAATCATGCAAAACTAATTAAAACTTTAACTTTTATCCATAAAAATAATTGAAATATAGAAAATTGTTTAAAATATAACTTTATCAAACTTTCATGTAACTGACATGTGAAAAGTGGTACGATTTATACGCCTAATGCATACGAGGTTATTTGCAGGGTAGCGAGATGGCCGAGTAGTTACGATTGCTTGTATGCACTGCATCCTTTAGTATTGAATCCAGCTCTTAAAAATAAATTCCAAAAGACGAGTACTTTACTATTTGTATAACTATTCAGATTCCTTTTTCTTAAGTCGTAAACATTATCTCCATTCAAATGTTACTCACCCACATAGTGGTATTATCAATTTCATATTACCTTCAACATCAACATTTTTTTCAGAAAAGTACACAAGCAAACATGATGCATATCATATATGTTGTTTCTCGCTAACGACCCGATCACTTTAGGATTCTAGACATGTATTGCATTTTGCACACGTTTAGTTATTTAAACATATTTCATTTTTACTCCATCCTAAATATAGATAATTATGTATTTGTTTTATAGCTTGTGATGACGGGTACTTTGGTGACTGTGCCTCTATGTGTCACTGTCGTACTGGGAAATGTCAGAAAACTACAGGGATATGTCCTAATGACCAATGTGATGAAGGTTGGATGGGAAATACCTGTTTTCAAGGTAACACTTTTTTGTTTGCTATTGACAAAACTAATGTTGTAAATTATATTAAGGACAATGTTGCAAATTATAATTACTGTGTTGTTTGAGTTACATTAGATTGTTGTTGATAAACAGCAGCGTATTGATCTCGTAGATGTTTTATGTGAAGTTCTTGGATATTTAATTACCTGCGTGTAGTCATATTGACATGAATTTAGTTAGACGGTCAGACAAGAATGATCCCATTGCAAAAAACATAAATTTTCCAGTAGCATTCACCTGTTCCCGTACTCGAGTAGTATATATTACTCTAGCATGTGAATAAATTAATTATTGTGGTTTTTTTTTTTAGAATTTAGATATAGGATTACTTATTTTGACACATATTGGTTACACAAATGATGATTATGAAATAGATGAAAATGTATGATGTTCCCATTCATTGCTTTCAGAATCAGAATTTGCGCCGTCTGCCTGGTACATTTTATACATATTTACAGACAAGTTTAAGATGTACATTATACGTTACCAGGCAAGATAATCCATTTTTGTGTGTACATTATCGCCATCTTGCTGTCACATCTTAACATCTGGATGATTTTCAATAATGTTGTATAATTTCACATTTGTTCTTGTCCCTGGTCAATGTTTGTCTCAGTCTTCATCAGATGGTTTATGTAGTTTTCTTGGCATATTTCATAATTGACTTATTAATTATATATTACATTTCTATCTATATTTATATTTACAGAATGTAGTACTGGATATTTTGGATTCAATTGTGATAACTATTGCGACAGGTGTTCTAATGCGTCTTGTGAAAGATTCGATGGTAACTGTACATATGGGTGTATTGAAGGTTTTAACGGATATCGATGTCATATATCAGGTAAAGTTAGATCACATTCCAGTTGGAATCACAATCAGGGCAAGGTGAACAACATTATGTGATAAAGTCTGTCAGTGACTCGTGACAGGTTGGGGTTTTCTCCTCGTCCTCCGGTTGCCTCCACCAATAAAACTGATCGCCACCATATAACTGAAATATTGTTAAAAGTGGCGTTGAACACCATTAAACAAACAAGCATCCCGAACTATATGCTACCTCTAGATGTAAATACTCAACAACAAAGCTAAAAGTTCCCAAATTGTAATCTATATTGTGCAACAGTTATCATTTTCAACTTTATGTAATAGCGAGTGAATGTATTTGAGCACAAACTGTTTGTAAAATATTCATCTATTAACAATGAAGATTGTGTATATTATGTAGTTATACAACAAGAACAAGGTGTTTCTGATCCCGTTCCCGCAATTGGCGTTGCAATCGGAGCCGGGATTGTCGTCCTAGTTCTGATAGTGATTGTTGTATTCTTTTTAAGGTGAGAAATTGTAATACAATACATGAATAACATTTTAAAAAAAATACCCACCGTTAGTGTGGTGCAACTAAATTAGCAATAGACATGATTGTGGCCTGTATGAATGAATAAAAATGTAGATATCAAATGCAATGCGTACGACATGTTTCTTGAATAACTAACATCAGGTATACTAAACATAGAAAGATTGAAAAGCCAAGTAATTTAAGTGTTTAGGAGCAATAAAACGAAGTGACCTAAACAAGATAATCAAAATCGGATCAGGTTAATACCTATGTTTCAGGGAGGAAAACCTTAATTTTGAACAAAATTACCCGAAACAACTCTTGTCATATGTTATGAATGTATTTTCCTTGTAAATTTTTCCATATATTTTGATTTATTTTTTTCTAATTCTCTCCAAGTTGTCAATATGGAACATGAACAGATATTGTCTTAAATCGTCATTTGTGAACAACTTTTAATTGATTTTGTTTTCAAGGCGTAGATTTAGGAGGAATACCAAATTAAAGCTAATGATCATGGGACCTGTAATGTTTACCCGTTTTGCCGTTGGATATCACATATTCAAGAGCCAGAGGTTTGAGCTCCCATTTACCGGTTTAGCACCGCCACATATTCATGTGTATCTACATACAGGACCTACATTGTCCATATCATATGTCATGCTCTTTTTTATGTTCAGTAATATGAGGTGAGAGATGATTGTTAGTTTTGTTGATATCTGGGGAATTGTTGACCACCACTGTTTACTCTTTCTTTTCATAATATTGACTTCTATAGAAACTCATCCCGACCATGATAACGCGCTATGATTGTATAATTATTATTGTAGATATAGACGAGGAAAAACAGACGGAGATACAACTAGACAAAATACAACAGGATATCTAAATGATGCATTCACAAACGATTATGCAAATATTGGTAAGTTTGTTTTTATAATTGCATTGCATAGTGAGCATCCAAAAATAATCGGATCAATACTGTTTATAAATAAATATATATAAGACAAGATACAGTTTTAGTGTTATTTCTTTTCTAAAGAAATGTACGTTGTTAATGAATAGGTTGTTTAATTTCAAACCTGTGGATTGAATGATGTACTTTTCATCACTAGATATCAAACATGCAACAGTTATATGTTGTTATAACTTATGTATAGGTCGTACACTAGCAATTAGTGATCAGGTCCTAATCGGTCATTATGTGTACCTTACATTTGCGTAAATAATGAATGATGGCCACTAATTGAATGCTACATTCAATGCACACACTCGGGATCAATTAAAGTATATATAATTTGAACATGAATAGTATTTCCGGTATAGAAAATACGGAACCTGACTGACAAAAAGGATCGTCAACACACTTCCGGTTGTCATGGTTAGTAGACGGGCATTTTTGAAAACCTCCTGTCTCCCTCTACATTATATATGTTTTGGTTGTTCACCGGGTTGTCTAGCTTGTCAGCAAATATTCCGTAAAACATCGAAATTGTTACTTTTATAAAGTAAATCGTTGTGTGAGGTATACTAATGTGATTTCCAAAGTTATACATCAACACAGCTACCTTTGTATGCTTGATTTTAAAACACAAACCAGATAGCTACATTTTTGTTAATACAAAACAGATAACACTATTTACTATTATGTGACAATCTAGATTATGACATGGACACACAAATGAAACTATGTTGTGATGCTTGATTTGTCATATATTTAATGTTGAAATATGGTCAAGAAATGTAGAACTATGTTTTATATTTCAGAAAAAGAACAATCTCTACCGTAAGTAGCATAATAAAACATGTTTGTTGTCTTTAAAATTTACTAATGTACCAAGACAGATTGACATCAACATATTATTTCAATAAATCTCTCGATCCCATGACCAATGCTTTCAGGAAACTACGACATCACAGCTATCTATTTCCCAACGGTTTCGCATCGTGTGTGATTCGTGACAATGTAATATCCTCCACAACGGTTTCATATCGTGTGTGAGTTATGACAATATACTATTCAGCAGAACGGTTTCACATTATGTGACACTATGACAACCTTGCTATCTACTTGTTTTTGAAGGCATTTTAATCAATATTGTCAGCAATAGCTTGGATGTCCGTTGTATTGTAGTACTACAATCTATTAACCAACGGTGTCAATCATGAGAACGCAATGCACTGTTAAACAAATTCAAATTATGTCTAAACTATAAACTGTAAAATTTAGCTGTTTGGTTTATGGGTGGTTTACACATATTTCCGTTAATTGTGGATTCAGTTTTATTGGTGGAGTACAAACTACTTTACGACGCTTTCAGATTATTACAAGACAATGTAATGCCCGACGTAACACAGTATGTGTTTACTATGAAAACAGTATCGTATACCGCCTAACGGATTCACATTTGGCGTGAACCAAAATCTATTATATTTACTGTCCAAATGTATCACATATACTATCACCGCCCTATTGTTAACTAGTTTCATACTATGTGCAACCTATTGTCATTTATTTTTGGCATTTTAGTGATTTCTATCATATTTTCTTATTTTTCTACAGATATTTTCAAGCTTAGATACAATGCAATCTTATATCTTTTAGTACCATAGAACATTATGAGGCACTGGTTCAACAAGATAACCCTAATGTTTATGACTGTATAGAGACCATTAAAGGTAAACTATAAGAAATTACCTTCCTTTGGTTGTTATTTGCTCGGTTATATGCCAGGGATGATAGTTTACTCACATACTCACTAAGAGGGAATAATTTACCCATAATATTAGTTTAACCCCACCACATTTTATTGACAGTGTTTTGTTTTCCATTTTACTAATACATGTACTTCCTTAAGGTATTCTCTTACGTTTTTGCCTGAGTTGTACGATGTTATTATTTATCCATTTGTTTGTAATCTGTATTTTTCCCACATCTGTCATTTACTTTAAATGACAACAATTCATGGTTGTTTGTAATTAATCATTCAGTTGAGGGATTGTTTATGACATGAAGAGCTTGAAGATACCAAAGAGGTAATCAGAATCCGTAAATCGAAGAACAGACACCACAATAACCAAAAGAAAAATAGACAAAAGGACAAACAACGATCTACAAAACATTACACATAAAACTAAAGGTCGAGTGTGGTCTTTTATGCAAACTAACTTTAATTTAAATCAAAACAAATCACATTAACTAGTAATTAAATAATACCGGTTGTTTAATGATACATTTTATCAACATAATTATATTATGTTATTGTTTTTGTATGTGAAAGTTCCATATTAGGTATTTGTTCCTTATCAACATACAATGTTCCTTATATATACGATATTGACCATCTGTAACTAATTAATCAAAACTTTGCAAACTGGATTCCGTTAATTTATCCCATAAGAGCTTGAGATAAAGGAAACAACAGAACCAGCTTCCTCTGCCTCATTTTTTGACATTTACCTCAAATTTTCCACCAATGACAAACGTTCTACACTCTATGACAAAAGAGACGACTTTAATTTTGCCATTATAATTTTTTTTCATTTTTATTGTAATATACCAAACTCTCCCGCGTGTGGAGTTTATATTTCATAATTCATGGTCGACATTGCAGTGTGTATTCAGACCTTTTACAACGTCATGTATTCTGAATACTATGAGTGCATTTTTTCTAACACAAACGATAAAGACGACTACGCGCGTACGCGTTTAGATAATTTTGTTTTTCTAACATACGTTTGTAAAGTGTGCACAAAATTTGACAAACTATGCACTCGCTAAATGTGTGTCTACAGTTTGTCGTTTATCGTTTCTTGCATTTGTTTCTAATCTCAATGCTGAATCAATTATAGACACGTGGAATTTTCCCACTAAAACAAAGATGAAATCTAACAAAAGAAGAGAAGATATGTATAATATTATTGATATCCAATTAATGGGTTGTTTGTCAGAGCATAAAAAAGGGGGACTAACGCAAGCCTATCACCAATACGGCGTGGATTCTCGCCCGGCTGTGTAAATTATGAGTTTATTTACCAACAACATGTGTATATGTTACAGTAAATTTGTAAAATCAGTAATTTTGCAAAATTACTGAAAATCAGTAATTTTGTAAAATTACTAAACAGGTCAGTAATTGGATAAAATTACTGAAATAAACCAGTAATTTTATAAAATTACTGAAAATTTCAACATTTATTTGACAAATATACTGATTGGATTAATTATAGTTTAAGTTAAAAGAATTCATGTAAGGTGAAAATAAATACATGCACATGTGTTTAGGGCATGTACATGAATAAAGCTCTTTTTGATCTGGCCAGCATGGAGGTGAATACGAACACCGATATTGATTCTGACCATTCAACTGATGATGAGGCAATGGACACTTCTGAAGTCCAACCGCATGTCGGAACTTAAAACGTTTGTCAGAATATTGTGTTTATATGTATAATTGCAAAATAAGGTAAAAGTAATTCCATTTTAACTGAATAATTCGAAGTAAGTCAGGAATCTAATATAATTTGCTTATTATGTTATTCTGAAAGCAACATTGAATCTGAACGTCTTTCCACAAAAACCTCTATTGAAAAGCAGGTCACCCGTATGTTAGATCGCTCAAATAAAGTCATTGATGAAGTAGAGATTGGTTGCAATGTAGTTGTACCGACACCTAATGTTGATCGTGGTAAGGGGAACCCTAAGAACATTATGACTGTAGTGCAAAGCAAGACTGAAAAAGGTTATAGGTTGGCAACGAAACAGGGCATACTATTAGTATCATATACGAGAAATCAGTTCGAGCCTACTGATAGTTTATTTCTTAAGCCCTCTGACATTTTAGCGGACAATTTCATTTCGTTCCGACAAGCGGTCAGATTGAATTCAATTTGTGATGGTCAGGGGTTTCAGAAGTGTGGCTGTTCCGGCATAAATTGATATGAGCAAACTCGATGTGCATGTTGTAAATCGGGCAAGTTATGCAACAGTAGAAGTTACCCAAACCTGTCTTGTATATAAATGATCATAATATTACTATTTCATATTTTGAGTGATGTAAGATTGTGTGTCATACATTTTTTTTAAACATCGTATTGATCCAATGTCAAGATCAACAGGAAGCAAATAAGTCATTGAATGAAAAATATATGTACAAGCTCAAAACCATAAGCTTATGTTGCATTTTTAGTATTGCTTCATATAGTATAACGAATTAATATTAACATTATTCTTTATTCTTGTTGTTCGAATAGTAAAGCAAGTAAATACATTTCAGTAAACTTGTCAAATTCCTAATTAAAATGTAAGTGGCCAGTAATTTTACATTATTGCTGAAAATTTCAGTAATTTTACAAAATTACTAATTTTACAAATTTACTGTAACATATACATATTATCAGGTCAAACAGGGTCAGTAAACTCTGATTAAACGATGTATTTGTTTCTACTTTTGTAGCGTTTAACAAACGACACACAATGTTTGCAAAACTTTGGTTAGAAAAAAATGCACTCTCAGTCAAGGATTTGTAAGGAATTGTTTCATGTTATCGTTAAAAAAAAATTTCGGAAGATATCAACACCTTGTTGAGGTATTCTGTCATTTGTTTACATATGACGAAATATGATATTGACAATTCGATTTAGTTTCTAAGTTCACTATTGGTTCACTAGTATGTCATACGATGACCTTGCATAACAGTTAATATTNGATAAGGGGGCTGAGCTGAAGTTCTGACCAACCAGGGGTTAGAACATGTTAGACTAGTGACCGATGGCGTTCGGCACTTAGCATTGATAGGCATCGATGCCTTTCATTGTGGGATATGTCCAGCTGATGACAAAACCTCTGCTTTGCATCTTGAAAGAGTTTGGGTCTGAAAAATGGCCACAGGAATCGACGCATTCAGTTGAAGCTTGAAGAGTGGGTAAATGCGAGGACGCATTTCTTGGAGGCGTGGGTAATGTGACAAAATTAGTTAACACGTATTTTAAATGCGTATACAAATTCTAAAAATAAATTGGGGCTATACAGTAGATAGGTGATAAATTACGCACTTGACCGTATGGTTTCTTTCCCCACTTCCACGAATTCCCCTGTTTATCTACATTGTTTTAATTGTTTAAAATACACAGTTGGCATGCAAATAATTAATTTACAATTTCCGAAACAGTAGACCATTCTTATTTATCTAATGGTTTATATTTGTATTGTTTATAATTACTACGATAACTAACGGAGTCATAAACGGATTGGGATATGAAATAATGCACGGAAATAGTCTGGTCCTTTACACGCTTTATGGTTATCATTGGGTTATATGAAATCGTTTTGATGATGCAGACTATTGGAATCGTCTGTATAAAATGGTATAGGCCAAAATAGGGTATATAAACGCTTGTCGCAGCGTGTCTGGTCACTTTGCGTTGCTCTGTCGAGCAACATCTTTAGCCACTAGCCTATGCAGTATTAGTGTTCGCTCTTGGTCATTGGATTAGCAGCTTTACGCACAGGTTAAAATTAGCTATAGTGGCGTGCGTCAACGCACAGGACTGACGCACAAGTTGAATTAGCTATAGTGGTGTGCGTAAACGCACAGGACTGACGCACAAGTTGAATTAACTATAGTGGCGTGAGTAAACGCACAGGACTGATGCACAAGTTGAATTAGCTATAGTGGCGTGCGTAAACGCACAGGACTGACGCACAAGTTGAATTAGCTATAGTGGCGTGCGTCAACGCACAGGACCGACGCACAGGTTGATCTAGTAATAGGTGCGTGCGTCAAAACACACAGGCTGAACCAGTAATAGGTACGTGCGGAAAACGCACAGGTTAAACTGGTAATAGGTGCGAGGATAAAACGCACAGGTTGAACTAGTAATTGTTGCGTGCGAAAAACACACAGGTCTGACGCACGGGTGCTGAAAACGCACAGGTTAAACTAATATTAGGTGCGTGCGTAAAACGCACAGGTCCG
Source organism: Gigantidas platifrons (assembly GCA_002080005.1). Classification (NCBI taxonomy): domain Eukaryota; kingdom Metazoa; phylum Mollusca; class Bivalvia; order Mytilida; family Modiolidae; genus Gigantidas; species Gigantidas platifrons. The sequence goes on from MJUT01035179.1 coordinate 79,868, forward strand.
ACGCACGGGTGCTGCAAACACACAACATCGTCCATAGCTAAATAACTGTATAAGCTAAATACACGATATACAGAGCGTCACTTGAATCCAGAGAAGTAACTCTGGTACGAACCAGATTACGCCAGTGACGTGCAACCCCTGCACGTTACATAATTGTTGGTGGCAGCGGTGGGATTCAACAGACGCAAATCACGATGGATGACATTGAAAATCTTGAAGCGCAAATCAGTTATTTGCAAGAAGATATTGGACAAAGACTTCAATTACTACAGGATAGCCAGAGTACAGTACAGTTTAAACAGTCAACCCCAAAGCCTGTT
>MJUT01035179.1:84786-98315 GCA_002080005.1 Gigantidas platifrons
AACTCAGATTGGACATATCTTGTCAATTGTGGTAGAAACGCCAAACCTCAAGTAATACATGTTGATAGAATGAGAAGATGCAAGCCACAGAAACTATTTGGGGAAATAGAACAGGAGGCACAACCTTCCGCGGATGCAGATCTCAACAAAGAGAAGTACGAAGTAATTGATGGCGTCTTCGACCCAGAATCAGGGGCTACTACAATTGAAACACACGATGATGAGCTACCAGTTGATGCAACCTGGGACGAATCTGAAATTTCACGCAGACCAAGAAGAAACAGAAAGTCTCCTATCTGGTTGCGTGATTATGAGCAACATTGGTAATGTAAACCGCTTCTGTATATAAATATGTATATATGTAAATAGACATTGATTATCCTCGTATAGAGTTGTATTGATGACAAGTACAGAGAAGCAGTCATCAACTTGTTATTATTATAAATATGTGTCCGTCGGATGGGGACGTTAAATCCGAGGTCCCGTGTTCAGTGAGCGCCACGCCTGTGCACGTTAAAGATCCCTTCAGTAGCAGCAGTCTCTTGGGAGCTGTGTTCGTTAAGAGTAGGCATCATTATGAAGCCGCTACTTAGGCAAAATTACTTCTTACCGGTTTTTGACATATTATATATCTTTTCCAGTAGCAGTTAAAATTATTTTCTATGGTTATAAAGGTGGTTAAATTTGTTAATTGTTGTAATAAATTTCTGTTACAGTTGCTCAGTAATAGGGTTATAAGAATATGTTAAGGAATAGGAAAGTCTGTGGAAGTTTTGTTTAGGTAGAATGTCACATTACACGTAGTTACGAATTTATCTTCGTAGTAGAAACTGATGGAACTCTGGACATGGTGGTAGACTAAATGTCTACGAGCTGAGCTGAAGTTCTGACCAACCAGGGATTAGAACATGTTAGACTAGTGACCGATGGCGTTCGGCACTTAGCATTGATAGGCATCGATGCCTTTCATTGTGGGATATGTCCAGCTGATGAAAAAACCTCTGCTTTGCATCTTGAAAGAGTTTGGGTCTGAAAAATGGCCACAGGAATCGACGCATTCAGATGAAGCTTGAAGAGTGGGTAAATGCGAGGACGCATTTCTTGGAGGCGTGGGTAATGTGACAAAATTAGTTAACACGTATTTTAAATGCGTATACAAATTCTAAAAATAAATTGGGGCTATACAGTAGATAGGTGATAAATTACGCACTTGACCGTATGGTTTCTTTCCCCACTTCCACGAATTCCCCTGTTTATCTACATTGTTTTAATTGTTTAAAATACACAGTTGGCATGCAAATAATTAATTTACAATTTCCGAAACAGTAGACTATTCTTATTTATTTAATGGTTGGTTAAATATAGCATTTTAAACATACAAATAGTTTATATTTTTATTGTTTATAATTACTACGATAACTAACGGAGTCATAAACGGGTTGGGATATGAAATAATACACGGAAATAGTCTGATCCTTTACACGCTTTATGGTTATCATTGGGTTATATGAAATCGTTTTGATGATGCAGACTATTGGAATCGTCTGTATAAAATGGTATAGTCCAAAATATGGTATATAAACGCTTGTCGCAGCGTGTCTGGTCACTTTGCGTTGCTCTGTCGAGCAACATCTTTAGCCACTAGCCTATGCAGTATTAGTGTTCGCTCTTGGTCATTGGATTAGCAGCTTTACGCACAGGTTAAAATTAGCTATAGTGGCGTGCGTCAACGCACAGGACTGACGCACAAGTTGAATTAGCTATAGTGGCGTGCGTAAATGCGCAGGACTGACGCACAAGTTGAATTAACTATAGTGGCGTGCGTAAACGCACAGGACTGACGCACAAGTTGAATTAACTATAGTGGCGTGCGTCAACGCACAGGACCGACGCACAGGTTGATCTAGTAATAGGTGCGTGCGTCAAAACACACAGGCTGAACCAGTAATAGATACGTGCGGAAAACGCACAGGTTAAACTGGTAATAGGTGCGAGGATAAAACGCACAGGTTGAACTAGTAATTGTTGCGTGCGTAAAACACACAGGTATGACGCACGGGTGCTGAAAACGCACATGTTAAACTAATATTAGGTGCGTGCGTAAAACGCACAGGTCCGACGCACGGGTGCTGCAAACACACAACATCGTCCATAGCTAAATAACTGTATAAGCTAAATACACGATATACAGAGCGTCACTTGAATCCAGAGAAGTAACTCTAGTATGAACCAGATTACGCCAGTGACGTGCAACCCCTGCACGTTACAACATTGTGTATAATGTTCAAGATTATAGCGTTCTTTATAATAATCCCCCGGTTGTTTGTGACGGTTGATATGCTACTCCCATTTAGAAAACACTTGCATAACCGCATCATTTCACTAAGAACGGAGATTTCGACCCATAAAACAAGTTTAACCCGTTAATTTTTAATTTAAGTACATGAACCCCTATACTTGCTACAATACAACATACATTAAATATATTTAAGAAATAATTTATGGAAAGGATAAGTTTGTTGGAGATTTTAATATGGGTAACATTATCTGCGTAGAAATTTTACCCTGAGCGATAGACATTTTAATATGGGTAAGTCATAATAGGAAGAGGTAAGTTTGCTGGAGATTTAAATATGGGTACGTCATAATAGGAAGGGGTAAGTTTGCTGGATATTTTAATATGGGTAAGTCAAAATAAATCGGGGATATTGATACCCTGTTGTTTACAAAGCCAAAACAGCACGTCATATTAGAATATTCTTTTAACATCCAATTACAAGTAGGAATTAATCTTACTTCTACATTTTGTACATGTGTTGAATTCTCTAGTTCGTGAATGTTAAATCTGCTAGTCTTCATTTTGTTTACAACAATTACACAGTCGTCTATTGACCCTTATAATACAACATTTACGTAAATAATACACAATTTGATGTTAAAGCTTTTATTATTGTTATTTATTATTTATTTCAGAATCAGAAGATAAAGTATACGTCAATCTTTAATTTTAATTTAACTTGTAAGACTTATTTTCATTGGCTACTGTTTACCGTCAAATTCAATTGTCATATGTACTTTTTGATTGGCCGTTGACGAGGGCTGTATTTTGTTGTTCTCTCGAGAAGAAATCTATGATGGCTGCAACTGAACAGTTTTCGTATGATGCTTGAAAAAAGACATCATAGATAACATTCTAAATGTTCTACAAATAGTTTCGTGTAACAATGTAGCATTTTGTCGATATAAATGTCTTTAAAACAAAGTTGAAGCAGCTTATTGTTAACTGACAACTAGTTAAATGTGTAAACTATCTTGGTCAGAGACTATTACTATGAGAATAAAAATGGCATAATAAAATGAAAATAAAAATACCACACCGTCGGTTACTGTTACTGATACGTATATCTATAAAAAGCTCACCAATGTGTTATAATTAAACTCTGAAAATAAAATAGTAATACAATATGGAATTAATTATAAAAGTCCTAGTTCTACCAGACGATTTTCAATATTATTATCACAGAAAAACTGTTTCAAGGAGTCAACAATAGGACAAGTTTGAAGAAGCAAAACACTATTCCGAGAACTAGAGAAAAAGCAACACGAACCTCATTTAAAATCGATGATGAACTCAGGTGCTCCGGACGGTTTATCAGTTACTTCTCCACTAGCGTTATGGGTCGTGCTACTATTAAACGACATGAACATCATATGATATGGCAATCGTTTTTCATAATGGTATGCATAAATAAATAGGAGATGTATGTATAAAAGATTAACCACTTAACTCGTTCTGAATATGCATGCACTATCTATCCTGATACTTTGGAATTAGTTATAAATCATGACCTAAATAAACTTAGTGCTTGGTCTGGAAAACGGCTCATGTCATTTGCTCCAGACAAATCGGAAAGAATTATCTGTTCAAATATGAAAATACCCAATAATTTATATTTTTCACACAATGGTATATTAATATCCAATGCCTCCAGTCATAATCATTTAGATGTAACATTATCTTATGACGCAAAGTGGAGCGAGCAAGTAGAACATATTGCCAAAACTAGAAGTAAACATTTAGGAGTATTAAGAACATTAAAATTTAAAATGAATAGACAAAACTTAGAAACAAATGTATTTAGTTTATATTCGTCCCATCTTTGAATACCCATGTGTCATATAGGCGTCATAGAAGAAAACTTCAATCGTTTTATAGGATATACAACGGTCTTGCGGAGCGATATCTGCATGATTTAATTCCCCCTTCTATTCAAAGTACAACCATCTATCCATTACGTAATGGTAGCGATCTAATAGTCCCTTTTTGTAGACTTTCTTCGACAAATTCATCGTTGATTTCTTCTTCTGTTAGAGAATGGAATAAACTTGAGAATTATGTCCGTAATATTGACACGCCATTAAAATTCAAACGTGCGTTACTAAGCAATGCAAATAAAATAAATATTGTTCCCAAACATTTTGTGTATGGTCCCCGGAAGTTAAATGTGATATTAACTCAACTTCGATGCTCAGCTTCGTTCTTGAACAACGATTTATTTAAATCAAATATGGTATCTAGTCCAAAATGTACTTGTGGTGTTCCTCGAGAAGATGCATTTAATTTCTTCCTTGAATGTAGTAAATACACCGATATTATGAGGGATCTGTTAATTTGTGTCATTCGATTTAGAATTAAAATCGATCTTGCTTTACTAACTAGAGGTAACCAAAATCTAACTCATGAAGATAACTGTTTAATTTTTAAAGAGGCTTACAAGTTTATTAGAAGATCAAAACGATTCCTCATTGTATAAACTTATAAATATATTGATCACCATGTCCACACACAACTTCTTTTCCCCCCTCTTTTCCACTGTTTTTTCTGTTCTCTTTTACATGTGTAATTGTTACTGGTATACTTTCATTAATGTGCATGCTCTTTTTCATATGTATATATGTTATATTTGCTATGTAATTCCAAGGAGAAGACTTCATACATTGGTTAAGCTAGTGTCTTATCCTTTTTGTCTCTATGAGCAAATAAAACTGTTATAAACTAAAACTATCTACCGCTAGACGTTAAGCAACAAGCAATCAATGAACCACTTACTAATCAACTGGAAGAAAAGACGAAACAAGCATCGTTCATCAGCTGAAATCGTAGCAGATCTCACACAACGGAGCAAAGAACGTGAAAACATTTAATGTAACAAAATTAACACGAATACTGCCATTATCTGGGCTGAATTCAGGTACTGTGGAAGGGTAGGCCAATCCTACTTCACTACTGGTAACCGTCGTGTTACTCTTCTTACAAATCCTGTGACAATTGATGAATGAAGAAAGGAGGGCAGAATTGTGACTACGTCACAGATAATACATACCGGTTAATCAAGTTATGATAGTAGCCGTAAATCTTTCGAAGAGATTACTTCAACCTAACCACCAGGAATACTTTGGTCTGTTTTGATCAACTAAGAGAAACTGTATATGTATTGTAAATCATAAACTATAAGATTAGTATTTATAAACATCATTACATATGTCCGAATGATATTGACCATATTTATCACAGTTAACCGGCCCTCACTGTATTTAACTGTATTCGTGATGTAATGCAACTGTAGTTTCAGAGATGTTGCGGGGTCAAATCGGTTAATGGCATAACAACATCTCTTGTTAATTGAATCTCCAACGACAACACAGATATAAACAAACAATAAAAAGGACATGCACAAATTTGTATCCACTTAAAAGCATCATAAACTATAAACAAATGAGTAGCCAAATAAAACATGGACAGTACCATAGTAGGTTCAGTGAATATTATTAGTTAACTGAGACTAGCTAAGGATGTAAAATGTGAAATTTATATTTATTTAAGGAATATTTGAAATTGTTGAACAGGTTATGCGATATAACCTGGTTTGGGTCAGTTTACGCTTGATCAAATTTAATAAGTATTAAATTCGTTTATTGCACTAAGCATAGATTATTGTTATCCTTTATATTGTACTTTTATGTTATCATTTATTTGTAATTTTTAAAGTGATAAGCGACATTTAAAAAACACATATAAGTTTTGTACATGTGGTAAGCGAGGGCGCTTTGCCCGTACAGTTGCGTAAAATTTTCCTGCCAAAGTACGAATGAGATATATATAAAGGAAATTGGTTTTTGTCTTCATTCCAAACTGAACGCACAAGGAAATTGTCAGTCACAAAAGTAGTTACAAAGTGAAGTAAAATGCCTAGAGGTAGAAGAAGAGTAAGGAGCCGGTAAAATCCAGCTTATAGACGACGACTTCGACCACGTGTTGTCCAAGAGCCAGCTGACGTACAACCACCTTAACAAAACAGTTGCTGCCCAATCCACAATTGCAATTGCAGCCGCTTATCCCTGGGCCTGATGTTAATCAACATCCATTGCCACAACAGCCAATACAAGTGACTTTAGGTGAGCTTGATAATGTAGAAATATTACATGAACCATTCATTATTGGTTCCTGATTACAATGAATGTGATATATTTATAAGTAATGGCACAAAAGACAAAATTTGGAATTTTGATTACATTGATCTAGCTTTATTACGTAAAGCACATTTTAATAACCAGCAAGATCAACAAAGCGTCATTAGTGTTGACAATGACAGGCTGGTTTTACAATCTAAACAACTTAAAAGGGCAAATATTATAGACAACATTGAAGCATGGACAGATGCTTTCATCGTCTATGCACAGATTTTTCTCGCCAAACATAAGACAAGGGCAATTTAATTACCTAATTACATGTCAACAATAAGAGAGGCAGCAAAGGACACTTAAAAAGAACAGTGGTATATATATGACCAGCAATTTAGGCTCCGGGTGTCACGAGACCATACCAAGAATTGGTCCGAAATAGATGGTCAACTATGGCTGAGATTCATTGCTACTAAACCTCAAATCTTAACCAGTCCAAATAGAAAAATTTGTTTTACTATAATTTTAAGGGTTCATGTTATAGACGTAATTGCATTTACATGCATAATTGCATTAAATGTCAAGAGTTACATTCAGCACCTCATTGTAATGGATTTGTAAATACAGGATTTAGATCTCAAACTGCAGTTCAACCTGATTTTAATAGATTTAATATAAACTAAAATAAAAATAATACAAACAATGCTGGTTGGAAATATCAAAACAAATAAATTACATAATGTACTCAAAATTTTGAAAAAAAAATGATATTTTAAGAATCATATTAACAAATTTCAGGTCTACACCAGATTCAGTTTGATATTTGGCCAGTTAAAACTGATGAACTTGAAAAACTAGTGGAATTCTATCCAGATAGATCAATTGCTGATCTTTTGCTTAAGGGTTTTTAAGTTTGGTTTTAAGGTACGCTTAAGTATGTAGGGCCTAGAAGTTCTTGTGCATATGATAATTTACTTTCTATGAAACAAAACCCAGAGGTAGCTACCAAACAATTAATAAATGAAATAGAACTAGGTCACTTGGCAAGTCATTTTAAAAACAAACTTATATCTAATATTCGCTGCTCACCAATTGGGGTTGTTTCAAAAAAGACAGGTGGTTTCAGACTTATAACCCATTTATCTTATCATAAAGAGAACAGTGTTAATGATTTAATAGATGAGAGAATTACAAAGGTAAATTATTCATCATTTGATAAAATTGTAAATTTAGTTAAACGGTTAGGAAAGGGTGCTTTGTGTAGAAAAAAAGATAAAAAAATCGGCATTTAGATTATTAAAAGGTTACCCTGGTGATTTTGATTTGTTGAGCATAAAGTTTTTAGATGAATATTATATTGATAAATGTATGCCGATGGGTTGCTCTATATCATTTTCAACATTTGAAAATTTTTCAACTTTTTTACATTGCGCAGTTGAATTAGATGCACTATTTTTTTTGTGGGTATTGCTGAATCAAGCACTTGCCAGAAAATAATGGATGCTTTTTCAAATGTCTGTAATAAGTTGGGTGTTCCTATTGCTGATGAAACAACGATAGGTCCTTGTAAAAAGATAGAAATTTTAGGATTGACAATAGATACAGATGACATGCTTGTTAAAATTCCTGATGATAAAATTCTAAAATTAATTTGTTAGATAATTTTCTTAGTAAAAAAACGGGTAACACAAAAGGAACTTCGATCATTAACGGGTATGTTAGCATTTTGCACAAGAGCTTTACCATCAGACCGTGCATTCAGTCGATGACTATATGTATCGCTCAAAAAGGTACAAAAATTAATGCAGTCAAGTCTTTTGATAATTCTAGAAATGATCATAATTTTCCTATAACATGGTCACCTAGTATTAATCAATTGTTTCAGTATATTGGTTACATGTCTCTGAATGGATTTGCACCGTCAACAGTAAGGTCATACCTGTCAGTAATCAGCTTTAATAAAAAAATCCAAGGATTTTCTGATCTTCCCGATAACTTTATTATTAAAAAGATGCTTGGTGGTTATGACAAATTGAACAAAAGATGTGATATAAGAAAACTCATCACTCATGATCAACTGATCAATTCGGGAAATCTACCACCTTAAGTATACAAGAAAAATCTCTGACATCTATATGTCCTTTATATACTTTGAAACAATATTTTAAGATAAGACCTGTAGTTCAAAGTTGAAAGCAATTCGGATTTATTTGATGCCAATTATTTGTTGTGTAAAATGTTGTTGAAATGCAATTGTTGTAAATTAATTCAATAATTGCTGCTGAAATCTAATCTTTTGTTGTTTAAAGTTGTGGCGAATTTTGTCATGAATTGATGCATTTTGTTGGCGATGTTAACTGTTTTGTTAACATTTGGCGGAATTTATCACTTATGCTGCTGGTGGCCCGGTGGTGTATTATTAAATCAATGACTTTCCGTCAGCTAATTAACTTTTGTCAACATTCATTGAATTGTTGATCAGTTTATTGTGTTGTATTATGTTGTGTTGTTAATAAAGTCATGACAATATTCGCCAAATGTCAAACTATTGCTTGCTGTTTATAGAACCTAGAAGTAATGAAATGAGCTTAAAGATGATCTATAGGGACTTACTAAACATAAAGACTTCTAGTTGATTATGCATCTGCATTCCTATTTAGATATTCAGAGATATCTAGCTGCATATATCGTTAGTTGTATATTATAAGCAATATGTGCAATAAACAAATTTAATAAGTATTAACTTCGTTTATTGCACTAAACATAGATTATTGTTTTTTTTTATATTATACTTTTGTGTTATCATTTATTTGTAAGTTTTAAAGTGATAAGCGACTTTTAAAAAACCCATATAAGTTTTGTACATGTGGTAAGCGACGGCGCTTTGCCCGCGCAGTTGCGTAAAACTTTCCCGTCAAAGTACGAATGGGAAATATTTAAAGGAAATTGGTTTTTCTCTTCATTCCAAACTGAATGCACAAGGAAGATCACCGGAAATCCCTCCCTCCCGTCCCTTTTTAAGATTTAGATTTCTGCTGTTTGATTTATATTTTCAGATTTATTCCTACTACTCGACTAGAACGTTATGACTTTATACAACACTTTGGATGGTATAGATGATTGTTCAACAGATGAGATGGAGGAATTTATCACTTATACTGCTGGTGGCCCGGTGGTTTATTATTAAATCAATGATGGTTGCCCGTCATTCAATAACTTTCCGCCAGCTAATTAACTTTTGTCAACATTCATTGAATTGTTGATCAGTTTATTGTGTTGTATTATGTTGTATTGTTAATAAAGTTATGACACTATTCGCCAAAAGTCAAACTATTATTTGTTGTTTATAGAACCTAGAAGTAATGAAATGAGCTTAAAGGTCATCTAGAGGGATTTATTAAACATAAAAACTTCTAGTTGATTATACATCTGCATTGCTATTTAGATATTCAGAGATATCTAGCTGCATTTATCTGATGTTCTCGTGGCAAGTAGAATTTTGATTGGCTAACAAGGTACTTCTAAGGATTAAGGGAAGAAGTGCGGTAACAGAAACTCCTTTGAAGAAGTGCTGTGACAGAAAATCAATAATCTCGCTCACACAGCAGACGACGTCTCTCACCTATATTTCATAAACCACATAAAATGATATGACATCGCTGTCCATTTATATTGCAACAGGTGACCCACATTTCATTGCTTGACAGAAAATCAATAATCGTTCTCTGTGACCTTTTGTCCAAAGATACACGTAATTTATGTTTTTCCTATTATTAATGTTGGAACATTCAGATAAAAATGTTATCAGTCTCGAGATGTTATATATTCCGTTTTAGAGTGCAGTGGTTTTGTTAAAAGTTTCGGCTAACGCATCACGTTTTAACAACGTATAGTATCGTTAGTCGTATATTATTAGCAATATGTGCAATAATAAACCGCGAAGCGTTTTATGAAAAGCGTAAACTGACCCAAACCAGGTTATGCAAGTATAACCTGTTCAACAATTTAAAATATTCCTTATAATTTAATTTTTACAAAATGTTTTAATGATTCCTCGATTTTAATTACGATTATTTCATGTGAATATTTGAATTTGTCATTGGCGGATGAACACGTTGGTGGCGTCACAATACAAATCCAGGTTATCGAGTATGACCAAAATTTTCTCCAGGCGGATTAGCCAATCAGATTGAAATATTCAAATCAAATTGAATTATATGTTATTAAATCAGATTTAATATTAAATATTCATAAACATCTAAAGAAATTGAAGGTCTCCGTAAGAGACCATTAAAAATATATCAATATGTTGGGATTAAAATATTAATACAGTGTGAAAAGAAGCAATAATGTGTGGGTTTTTAAAATATATGTGCAGGGTTCGTTCTGTTCAATCTATTGTCTTATGCTGTGTGTATGTTAGCGGCTTCTCGTTAACCCATTGGTATTTTTTTTTAAACAGGTATTTACAAAAACTTAGTACAAATTTGCTTCGCTAAAAATCCACATTTCACATCTTCAAAGCAATCTTGTCGACGAACTTTCTTTAAAGATGTACATGTCTTTGTTTTGCATTGCTATAATGCTTTGTTTTAATAAAAATAGGTTTCGGTTTTTGGGAAAGTGGTTATATTTCATATTTCAAAGGTGATGAAAATCAGAGTTAGTACCGTTTTACTTGTTTTGCTAATAATATAAGAAATATCGTGAAATGCTTTTTACAAAGAAATACAAATATTCAATAATAAATAAGAGTGAAGTATGATTTGTGTACATCTGTACATTACGTGAATATAGTACATAATAGTTTATGGTCGTGATAGAAAAATGTGTTCTTCTAGTATGATGTACAGTCAAACATGTATACAAATGTCACTCATGGCAAGGGATTCTACAATTGTGGCCTTTATGAATAGTTGCCCTTTATATGCAGGTTATAATTTTATGCACTATTCATTAATGAGAAAATAAGACTGCCCTTTATAGACAGTGATGTGTTATATGGAGGTATCCTTTAAGGTAGGTTTGACTGTAATTTATGGTGAGTAAAGATTTACATTATAAATCAAATGTACAAATATTATTGTGTAAATAAATAAAAGTAAAAATAATTATACAATAATATTGTGTTGTCCATGTTATATGCCGAAATATGTCCCAAGGTTAGAAGGCATAATGCACGACCCGTAAGGGGAGTGCATTATGTCTTCTAACCTTGGGACATATTTCGGCATATAACATGGACAACAGAACATTAGTGTTATTATTACTCTGAATGTTTTTGGTGATTTAAAAACATTAAATTTGTCTAAAATGTATTGATAGTATAAAGATTGGCAAATAATTTTGATTTATATTCAAGAAATATTCAATTTCAACAATAGCAATGAACTGTCAAATATTTAATTACCAAACCTGGAACTGGCCTTTGTTTTGACAGATGACAGCATCAATGTTAAAAAAAACCTATAATACATTGCTAATTGTACACTGTTAAAAGCGTTCATGTGATCCCGTTTATACCCCGCTTATTTAAATGACGTGACATTGTTCTAACCTCCACCCTAAGGCATATTTGCACGACGCTTTATATTCTTTGTAAATTTATGTCTGAATAGTAGAATTGCAGTTCTAATGAAAGATTCTTACATGAAAGTAATAATATTAAATAATATGTACACTTATTAATAGCATTCTGTACATGTACATAGTAAAAGAACAAATTTACATTTTGTAATTAGTGAAACTAGAATTAAAGTTGAATAAGGTTTTAAAACAATGCAAATGTACTAACATCAACGATTATGTTTTTAAAAAAGTGTATGCCCTCTGACAGTAAACGATTTAGAAAAATCAGCCTTTCATTCCTCTATCATGATTCATCACCATTTCATGAATAATACGAAGGATGTCATTAATGGAACAGGACCTGATTATCCTGCCGAAGCACTGGTATAATATAGCACAGAATCGCTAATCACAATACCAAGCCAATCAATCACCTAGACCAATTCCACTGCAAACACATAGTTTTCGCAACCGATCGTACTTGCTTGAGACAATATATACACGAATTCATACTACAGTGTACAATCGGTGTTGGTTGAAACCTGGCAAGGGGAAAACAAATATTACAAGTACATATCTGCTTAACAATCTCACTTTTATAATGTTAATGTTTAATACAGCTCGGTGTCCTGTCGGGATCCAGTAGTTATAAACATGGTTACTTCTTGACACGTTAATATATATACATATATATATATACAATATAATATACATGTTGTACTCTAGAAATTCCAAACTTTAACACATCATGCTAATATTTAATTCTTGCCGGTTGTTTTCTCTTTATACTCAGCTTTTAAAAAACCAATAAAATGACCACCACGATTTAGTTGCAAGTTTCATGTCACAACGACAACATTCATCAGGTCAAGGTCAGCATGACGGGTGGACGAGGTGTGTTTTTGGTCTCCGCATTTTATGTTTTTATTGTTGGTTATATCATCAACTATTACAAATTGTCAATTCCCCCTACAAATTTAATATGTAGACATCATTATTTTGACTTTTCTGGTTTAAATTCTTTCCAAAAAAGTGATTTTGGAAAGGTTTCAATCTTTGATATAAAAATATTTTTGACAATCAGGTTCATTTTGATCATGGAACTCGTCATGCACGAATGAAAAATAGTTTTGTCAACTCTGGTCAGCACACTTTTTCCAAAACCTCTCCCGGGTCTCTTTTTCTATTCTTTCTCTTACAAAGTGGTGATATCCATCCACATCCAAGGCCAAATCCATCAAAACAGAATCCAAAATATCCGTGTAGTAAATGTTCAAAGGGCGTCATAAAAAGTAGTAAATCTATCAACTGCTCTATTTGCGACCAGAAAACCCACATAAAATGTACAAATATCACTAGCAACCAAATTTCTAAAGAAAAAACGCAAAATGATGTACACAATTCTTTTATTTGCGATCAATGTACAATCAAATCCCTTCCTTTTAATCAAAATAAAAATGTTGTGGAAGATCAACATCAATCTTTCGAAAACAAAATTT
>MJUT01035179.1:108615-156671 GCA_002080005.1 Gigantidas platifrons
TAAAATGTGCACATGAAACAATATAAGGCTATAGAAAGCAGCTTTATTTAAGAATTATGTACTTAAAACCAGGTAATTTTAGTGATCCTAGGAAAATTGCATTTGTCACTGGACATTTACTGTTAATTTTTCAAATTGTCAATGTGGATTTTATATTTTAGAGTATAAATTGACTGTAGATGTACATTTGTGCAACAGGCTAACAAGAAACATAACAAAAGTTGTCAAGAAACATACAGTTATTGAGTTTTGAGGGAAATTATAGTTGTAGGTCTTAAGAAATAACAGAAACCTGAAAATCAACAATCATGATTTTGTGGTTCCTATCAGGATTTCCTTGATTAAGGGTTGCTGCTGAAAGAAGGTACTGAAACAAAGGTTCCTATTGGTTAAGCTGAAGTCATTGCCACCATGACTTAGTTAGCCTTTACAGTATGTCTGTGTCACAAATGACCAAAGATAACATCCCACTTGTCGTAGGCACTTCCCGGTTCCTTTTTCATTTATGACAACAACGTGTTCGTAACTAGAGTAACATGACGGGTGCCACTACTGGAGCAAGTACTTCTACTCTTCCGGAGCATCGATGTTTTAAGTGAGATTCTTGTTACTTGATCCTTTATTTACTGTTTTGTTTATTATATATAATTTTCTGTCGTTTAGTTCTTTTTCTAAATGGTCATTGCATTGTCTGTTCTTTTACATATTACCGTCACCGATTACTCCTTTGGTATTATGAAACTTTTGACATAAACACATACAGGATCTTGTCAAGCTTTTAGTATCTCCCCCCCCCCCCCGAAAAAAAGATATCCAACAAAACACGCTTTTTTTATAACTTACCCCGAATGTTTAATGGTATGTGTCTGCCACTAATGATTGCGATCTCCTTTGTATTGTCGGCAACCTGTTGTTGTAATTTTACAAAGTCTTCTAGCATTGTTTTCTGTTCTTTTCGTATATCATCTTCCATTTGATTTTTAGTGCATTTGTCAAAGCTTTTCGTTCTCATTGACTCTACATCTGTTGATAAGCTACCTTTGCTTAATCTGTCAATGGCCTGATAAGGAAAAAGAATAAATCAAAAAAGTAATGTCCATGAAAACAAAGGTATGTTCATAGTAAAGAAATATACATTCATGAAAGTAAATGTGTATTTATGAAAAAAAAATGTATTTGCTTTCTGAAAGTCGTCGATGTGTACTTGTAGGAATCAGTTTGAATTAGCATTATTTCACTTCCTTTCGGGAACTATTTGTATGCACAATATCTGTCCAATTTAACCAATTTACATCTCTTGTATATCACTGCGCAAACATATACTAATTAAAAAGGAAATATATTTATTGGTAAAATTATTTGTAAATATAATCGTGGATTACAGGATAAATACAATATTGGTCTATTGATGGTGAATATAGAATTTATTTGACTCCGTGAGAAACGGGGGAAAAGACTGGCCAAAGCTCGTCTTTCGTCTCGTTTCTAAGCCCCGTCAAATAAATTCCATCGCTGTGTAAGCAAATGAGCGATTTATTTAAATGACAAAATCTTATTTCACAATTAAGCCAGGTGATGTAATCACAAAATATTTTTTTACACGTTTTAGACATCTTTATTCACTGAAAATAATCAGCATATAAAAAAATAATAAATATGCGATGTGCAATTAAAACGTGCGAACAAAATATTATTGCTACAGCTGTTCCATCAATATGACTTTCTCTTCGTGTAAGTAAACGTTGATCAGTTATCGTTTGGTCGAATTTGGCAGGTTGCAAGTTAAAGCATCCAACCTGCGCCGCATAACTTGTGTGTGACATTGCCCTCAAAACGTAAATATATATGAGTGCCTTTCCCATCAAAGTGGACAACCGTATTTGTACTGAAACGAAATAATTTATGGAAGTCATACTGTGTTTTATCATGAGTTGGCAGAATTATAGGATTTATGTCTTATTCATCAATCCATTTATCGGGCGAAGCCGGAATATTATTCTTTATTTTAACATGACCCATTATTGGGTAATGCGAATTGTATCTTGGGTAATTCTTTCCAATTTGGCCCGAAGCAGACGACATGTTTTTTTACAGATACAGAAACAATTTTGAAAGAATCAGATTTAATTTAGTGTCATCCTTACTTAAATTTAATTAATATTTTGCGTGCAATATGTATTTGAAATGCTAACTAGTGAATTAATTAATTCATTTTTTCTTAATAACGAGATTTTTCAATCAATTTAGTATTTTACAGATAAATATCAACAACATGTGTCATGCCACCGAGGAATGACAAAATGATTTTATACAAATGAAAAGAGAATCACGGTATTTAAAAAAAAACGCAAACTTATTTGACAAGTATAACCCCCAGTTCAATAATCGTACATTCGATTTCCCTAAATTTGAAGATTTTAGTTTGACCAACAATTTGGGGAGGAAGAGACGTCGTGTTCCACATTTGCCGGGTCGACGGAATTTGGTATCAAGAAACACTTGAAAAACAAAATATACGGTCACAGCTAAAACAAAAACAGAAAAAAATCCGAACAAACAGATTTCTAAATAAATGAAACAAAACTGACAAACACAAACATCATTACGATTCCGTTGACATTGGTCATGGAGTGTCTAGTCAATTTTAAATGAGTAAAATGAAAAGTCATTGATGTTAGCATTGTTGTTAAAAAAAANAAAAAAAAAAAAAAAAAAAAAAAAAACAACTTAGTTAATGGGAAACCAGTATTTTAAATGCTCAGAAACTGAAGATAAATAACATCGAGGCTTGGACCGATACTTTTAGTCTTACTTAAGAAAAAGGGAACGTATCATAAACTAATTAATCTTAATATCTTATATATCATTGTTCAAAGTATACATTTTCATTTGTTGTTTATTTAAGAGGTTAGATAATTATTGCAGTTATTTGGCAGCTGTTATCACTCAGCTGGAGGCAGACATATTGGCTTTCTTTTTATCTGCCTTATCTGTAGTTACTCATGTTGCACAGCTCTTTGTGACGTAGTACAGGCAATTCCTGTTGAAAATTCCTTATCACTTCAGAAAATAAATACATAATATAAACAGCTGATAAATAAGCAATGTCATCTTCAGAAAGTGATTTTGAAATTGATGAAAATTCTTGTTTGGGATATCAAACCTGAATACACAGAGGACGAGTTAAATGCACAATCTGTTGAAAATGCCTCAAGCAACATACAGATACAGGAGGAATCTATAAGACAGAATGTTTGTCTTTGTGGGAACTGCGAAAATTTACCGTCAATAAGAAAATGTTTGTGGTGCAAAGAATTTGAACATTATGATGAAAACAACATAACAGAAGAAGTTCAATGTATTAGCCAGCACCCAGAGCTTGATCTAATTTGTCTGAACACAACTGTTCTAGAAACTGCATATGTATCATTTATGCGATACAAAAGACTTAGAGGAAGAGCTCCAGATTCACTTACCATGAGGTAAATATTTCACTGAATTTATACAATTTTCTTTTACAGTTTTAAGCTTGTAATATAAAGAGGAAAAACAATATTTGCTTAAATTAAAAAGATGGGAAACAAAATAAAACTAGAGGTTCCCAGGAGCATGTAATCGCTCCCATGGCTCAAGGCTGCTCTCATTAAAACATGTGAAAAAGGTTTGTATGTAAAACTAAGTACAGCTAAGTTTGGCTATTGCATCTCTAGAAATTTCTATTTTTAGTAACAAAACCCCTCTTGGATGGAGGGCACGGCTGCTGAACACAATTTTGAAAAGGGGCCATGCAAGGACTCTCCTGGTCGTTCTTTTGGGGCAAATATTGCTACCCAAATGCTATAATGAACAACTGATAATCATGCCTCAACAGAACTCTCCATTTCAATTCTAATGATATGTCATAAGCCTATGTTTAAATTTAGTTCTATATTTAGTAACCGTAGTCATTTTGGGGAAAATATTGCTACCTGAATCCTATAATGAACAACTGACATCACATCTCAACAGCATTTTCCATTTTGAGTCTTATGATATGCTACAAGCCTATGTTTGGATTCAGTTAGGTTTTTAGTAACGGTGGCCATTTTGGTTGGGGGCCAATGTCGTCGGACACAATTCTGAAAGGGGACCACATAAAGACCATTCCACCAAGGTTTGGTCCAGATTGACCAAGCAGTTTCAGAGAAGATTTTTTAATTCATTTTTTGCTGAATTTTCTATTTTTAGTAACAGCGGCCATCTTGGTTGGCGGCCGGTGTCATCGAACACAATTCTGAAAGGGTACCACCTAAGAACCATTCCACCAAAATTTGGTCCCAAATGGCCAAGTAGTTTTAGAGGAGAAGATTTTTATTTGAATTTTTGCTGAATTTTCAATTTTTAGTAACGGCGGGAATCTTGGTTGGTGGTCGGGGACATCGGACACAATTCTGAAAGAAAACCACCATAGGATCATTCCACCAAAGTTTGGTTCAAATTGGCCCAGTGGCTTCAGAGTTGATTACAAAGCGGAAAGTTAACGACGGACATACGCTCAGCGGTGACAATAGCACCTGACCCAGCTGACCCTCTGGGTCAGGTGAGCTAAAAATCGGAATATATGTTAAACTACTCCTTCACATGTAGTACAGTTAAAATTTGAGCTCATTTTGACTTATACTAAAGCAGCAATGGACAATTGAAGAAATTTCTATTTTTAGTAACAGCAGCCATCTTGAATGGAGGGCGGGGCTGTCGGATATAATTTTGAAAGAGACCCACCCAGGGACCATTCCTGCTAGGTTTGGTTTAACTTGGTTTAGCGGTTTCAGAGAAGATTTAAATGTGATATTTTATCAAAATATGCCTAATTTGCATAATCGGTATAAATCGGCTGACAGAAAAATTTCACAGAAAAACCCGGAATATATGTTAAACTCCTCCTTGCCATGTAGCTGCAGTTAAAATTTGAGCTTATTTTGACTTATACTAATGCAGTAATGGACAATTACAATTTTATCCCCCCTTTTTACTGTTTTTAGCTTGGCGACCATCTTGGTTGGAAGTCGAGATCACCGGTCACAATTTTGGAAGGGGCCATCCAAGGACCATTCTACCAAAGTTTGGTGCAAATTGGCACAGTGGCTTCAGAGGAGTTGATTAAAATGTGAAAAGTTAACGGACGGACGGACGACGGACTACAGACGACGGACGCTTAGTGGTGACAATAGCTCACATGACCCGGGTCAGGTGAGCTAAATAATGTTTAAAATTCCATAAACACATACAAAATATAGACATAGTAGTACGTAAAAAAATATATATACAATCAAATACTGGAAGCTGAATTGTAGAAGATCTTTAACACAATAATTACATAAAAGTAAACATGTTCCAGATGTGTCATTCTTATCAGTTATGATTTCTCCTATAACTAAAAACTAATATTATTTCTTTCAGGCAGTTATGATGCTTTCTCAGCAGCTGGAGTCATATTGTCTGTATTACGTCATAATCAACTTCCTGTTTTATAATAATTAGAAAGCCCTGAGTGTACTCAACAGATTATTTAATCAGCTGTTACTCCAAAACTATTAAGATGTAGGGTAAAATATAGATAGTTTTTGCTACACACTAATAATACCTATATAATGTAAAAAAAAATAATTCTGATACGTTCCCTTTAACTTTATTGTTCTGTTCATTACGCATTGAGCTCTTCAAATGTACGTTTACGAGTAGAAATAGGTCTCAAAGGATGTAAAGTTCAGGGCAGATTCCAAATGAAAGTCATGCAGGTTAAGGAAAGTAATGATCCCTTCATGTTCGAGGCCATTATTGACTTGGGGCTTTGGATATTATATACGAATAGTAAATATGGTTCTGTTAATTGTTGGTAATGTAATTATGTTGGCTATTCTCCAAAAAAGTAATTTATGCCTCGAATGTTGAAGTATTCACTCACTTGTTTTTGTCCCCGAATAAGAAGAGATAGAATGTTAATGTGCATAGATCTTGTTTTCGGGATATACATATAAATTAAGCGTATTTAAAACTAGAGACTCACAGGAGCCTGTAATCGCTCACCTGGTTTTCAATTTGACATCTAAAGTTGATAGAAAATGGGAATGTTACCTATAATTTTGAAAGTGGGCCACCCAAAGACCATTTCAACTCATTTCTGAGCAAACGATTTTGGTGTGTTTTTATCTCATAATATTCCCAAAAGGTATAAACTGGCTGAAAAAATCTCACAGAAAAAACCAGAATATATGTTAAACTACTCATTGCCATTTAGCTGCTGTTGAAAATTGAGTTCAGTTTGATTTGTAATAAAGCAGAAATTGACAACTAAAGAAATTTATATTTTTAGTAACAGCAGCCATTTGGAATGGAGGGCTGGGCTGTGGGAAACAATATTGAAATGGGACTACCCAAAGACTATCCCAGCCAAATTTGGTTTAATTTGGTTCAGTGGTTTCAGATAAGAAGATTTAAATGTGATCTTTAATCAAAATATGTCTAAATTGCATAATCGGTATACATCGGTTGAAAGAACAATTTCACAGAAATATCCATACAACAGCAGTTAAAATTTGAGCACATTTTGGTTTACACTAAAGCAGCAATGGACAATTAAAGAAATTTCTATTTTTAGTAACAGCAGCCATCTTGAATGGAGGGCAGGGCTGTCGGGCACAATTTTGAAAGGGACCCACCCAGGGACCACCCCAGTCAGGTTTGGTTTAATTTGGTTCAGGGGTTTCAGAGGAGAAGATTTAAATGTGAAAGTTTACAACGTACGATGGACGGACGGACGGACGCCGACTGACGACGGACGCCAAGTGATGGCAAAAGCTCACATGGTCTTTGGCTAGCTGAACTAAAAACGTATTTTAAATTTAATACAAGATTGCTATGTCATAGCAAATGTCCCCCGCCTATTTACATAGATCTGTGTATGAATTACTTTCATTAGTTCCTATGACTGAAATGGACTAATCTTTAGAGAAACTGTGTCGTCAATAATCAGTCAAGAATTTTGCTTGTGTTCTAGCAAGCCTTTATATGGGTTCTATATTAGAAAACATTTGTTATTTTAATTGTGCTAGCTATTACATATAAATATTCAAAACAGCAGGTGCTCATCTACATACACTATTTTTATTCCCTTAAAATTTAATTGGATTCTACAAAATTAAACGTAAATAACTCGCTATTTTCAAATCATTTTTGTCACTATCACATTCCTCATGTGGGAAAAACCCTACATATCAATTTTCGTTGAAACTGGAGCACTTCGAAATTTTACGCATTTAAGCGGCCATCTTAAAAATAGCTGCCAAAATGACCGCCATTTTGAAATCACCTTGGTCACGATCACATTCCTCTAAAAACCCCTAAATATCAATTTGCTTTGTAATTGGAGCATTGGAGCACTTCGAAATTTGTTATGAGTTTTGGCGACAATATTGAAAATAGCTTCCAAAATGAAAATCTTCTAAATATCAATTTTCGTTGAAATTGTAACACTTTGAAATTTTGATGTGGTTTGGCAGACATCTTAAAAATGGCCGCCATTCTCACAATTTTTTCCGAATTTTTCCCAATTTCGACCTTACGCTAGATATTCCTAATATAATACATGTGTGTAAGTTTGAAATCAATTGGGGAACAAATAAAAATCTTAGAGCACTTACAACATATCTCGAACGGACTAACGAACGGACGAACGAACTAACGGACTAACGGACGGACGTCCGGCATTTCCATATCCCCCGCTCCGCTTTGCAGGGGCGGGGGACAATTACAAATTTCAAGGCCAATTTTTCGCATGGACTGCTTCACGACAACCGCTTCCGCAACGCGCCAAGACTACGATTCTTTATAGTTCAATTGTGATGTTCTTCGCGAGCTCATTAGAAATGATACCCGGAAAATGTAAAGCTTGAATAAGCAGCTTTTAGCAGGTGGATAAATAATAATAATAAAAAAAAAAATATAATAAATTATTATATAGATATCGATGAAATACCGTGATTTCCGAGTTAAATAAAAACGATAATTTCACTAGTGAAATTACCATTTTTATTTTCACTCTCGCTATTTTTCCAACCATTTTTCGAGCCGAAACTATTTTTTAGAGTATTATATGGAGTGATGTCCCTTTACTTCATTTCATTGACAGATTGTACTTTAGTTTCATTTACGATAAAGGAAAGATTTAAAAGATAAACAAAATAATATCTTAATCTAGTACATGTATTTCGTTGTGATACAATAAAAAGCAGGTAAATTTGGCAAACATTGACAGTTTTAATACTTTTCATGGCATAATTATGCTCTAAAAACATGTGGTCTCGGCAGAAAGAATCTTTCCAACAGTAAAACTTAGACAACCCCCAAACAATCGTCTGCTATAAATTAACTCCAAATAACAGTGTTCGTTCTATTGCTTCTTGTGAAATGAATCCAAATGTGTCACAGCTTTCGTCAACCACACTAAGATGTCATCTCTTTTTTTTGGGAACACTTACATTTACGGAGGAACTTTTAATTTTAACAATCCTCAGTCTAGTCAGAAAAGACAAAGTGATGATTCTGGACTACAAATAGCAAAAACAAAATATAAAAGAATCCTACATTTATCGTTTAGTGATTCCGATTCTGAGTGAACTTTAGTCCAATTTCCTTCCGTTATAATCCGTTTGAATTACACATTTAACGTTTGAACCGTTTGGACCCAAATTTAAAGATTTACATGTCCTAGTTGTTATATTGTTAAATTACTTATTTTCTAATTATAAAATCCATCGAATTTTATATAGTTTTGGTTTGGCTAACGGCCAAATATTGGTATGCATACGATTTCTTTCACAAAACATTCTTCCCACACGGTTACAAATGAAATATACATAATAAAAACAAAACATAAATCAAGTGTCAATAAATAAAATTGTATCTGTCAAGGTCGAGTGCATACTATGGTCACAAAGTTTACAAGTAAACAACATGAAAATTACATTCCTAATCGAAATATGTGCATGTGAATTTATTTATTTACAAAATTGAAAGCATTAGACAAACTTTTCAGTCATAAATCCATGTTCAAAGGGCGGCATCGTTTTAACTTCAAAGAATAAAGTGGATGGAGTCAACGAGTAGCCAAGGACACATTTGTATATTAATGCGCAATAAAGAAATAAACACATACAATGCAGATGAAAGAAAATATCATTTTTTTTTGGCTCAAAACAGTCTAGATAATAAACAGTATAACTAACTTCGATGTCCGATTACCAAAAATATGTCACTCATGACCGCACAACAGTGATAATTCACTCATGCGCTTCGCGCATTCGTGAAGTATCAGCTGTGCGGTCATTCGTGACATATTTTTGGTAATCGGACATCACAGTTAGTCATACTATAAATAATAATGAAAAAATAAATCTATCAGGTCAATAACTAAAAATAAAAAAATAAATTAATAAATAAATAAATAGAAAAATGTATTGTCCACTGGAACAGAGTGCACAGATATGGGACATTATCTAACTTTATGTACGTTTTCCTTTAAATTAATGAAAGTCGCCTGTCTGATGTAAGGTGTCTGAAACAAGATGTTGTATCACCACACTGTGGTGATAAAAGAATGGCGCGACGTTGCTCGAGACGTTTTCTGCCGAAATACTTTGACATGACGTCATATCATTGGAATGTAAGACAAAACACAATAACCTGACATTGGTAAATGAACGGAAAAAAATAACGTGACGTCATGCACAAAATGTAGTCTCCCTGAGAGTATTGTACAAATTTTAATTCAACCCCTGTCATTTGTTTAAAATTCGTTTTTATTGAAATGTTAGATAAACTTATTACATACATAGTGTGTTGGTACAAGACTTTATATCAGGTCTTGCCTGTTGCGTGAATTAACCGCATCACAACTCGTTGCTATCGCGACTCGTAGTGATATTGGTTCACACAACAGGCTCGACCTGATACAAAGTCTTGTACCAACACACTATGTATGTAATGGGTATTTATTTAAACTTTTTAAAGAGGAAAGCTTGGGGAGGTTGTTGGGCACTTTTATTAATAATTGTATTATTAATCTTGAGAGTCTTCTGTTGGTTTAACACTGAAGGACAACCGAATCAGGCGTTAAAAACTAATCTTTCGTATCCATTGGAAACAGCGTTAATGATTTCATTGATTCTGAATTATGTTAAAACAAAATTCTCCTTTGTTGGACATGCTTACAATGACCTCTAATTTAGGTCCAACGGCACGGGTTACAACAAATGACGTTACATCGGCATTTACGCTACTGATATGCGTCCCCTTCGGTTTTTTTCTATATACTTGATAGTCATTTTGAAGGCAATGTCTATATTTTGATAAACGTCTCCTGATGGGATGCTCTTTGTCCTATTCGAAATTTTTTATTTTATTTTCGGTTTTACTTGATTGACGAAATATTGGTGCCCCTTCAACAGAAAATACACGAGATAAAAATTACCTAACTTTAATACCAAGCTTAGTCATAACACAACAACCTTCGGCACCCGACTTAATCCATAATTATATAAATTTCACTTTAGGATTCCACATAAAAAAAAATGTTAAACATTTAGAATGGTTACTAGTAACTGTGTTGATAGATTTTTGTTTCAAGGCATTGTCCACATCAAGGACATTTAAAAGAAGTTTTGATGACGTGATGTCTCCTGGAAAAGTTCGGAAATCCTATTATAAGGTGAGGGTGAAATGGAAATTGATGCGGCTTGAATACTTTATCATTTCAATGGGGCTGAATAATCTTCCCAAAAGAATGAGCGATAATAAAAATGTTGTAGCAGTTTGCGACATCACAGAAAATGCAAACATTAGCATGGTTATGAGGGCTTATTCAGACGGAAAATATGCACAGTAAGGTGACCGTATCAATGGAAAAGGGCCGATGTCACATGAGATGTCATATTGATCGAACGTGTGCCAAATTGTTGGGTTTGTTTATTTGGAACTCCCGATATAAAAAAAAAAATAATAATAATAAATAAATAATTTTTTTTTTTCACAAGATATAAAAAAAATGTAGTTAATTTCTGGTGTCTAATTTAAAAAAAAATCAGCTTATTAGACTACTGGTTTTGGTGACAATATATACTACTATTCAGTTTAGTGGCGGTACATTTAAAGTGCATTAATAATGAAATAGCAGATTCACTCTCGTTTCCCGTTCTAGACTGTCATATACACATGTATCCAGAACAAATTCCTGCAGCATTTTGGACATAATTACAAGTCTTAAATTTTAATATTAATACACATTTGACATTTACAAAACACGTGGTTGGTATATAAAAAGAGATCTCAACTTAAATTATTATATATTTTAAATTATGAAATATTATATATATATATATGAATGGCAAATATCCATAACTGATTTTTCTTACTATTTTGTTTTAAATATTCAACTGTGACAACGAACCTTGCATGAATATATATATATATATATAAAGTCAAATGAAATCCGTATGCTGGTACATATAATAGAAATTAATAATAAAAAAAAAAGAACAAGACGGATTTTTCACAACATTCTTGTACTAACGTTTTCACTGCTGTTGAATATCTGCAACATCTGTCTTGTTCTTTTTTTCATATTAATTTCTTTTATATATATATAATAAAAATTTGAATTAAAACAGAATTCGGGAACTTTAATCACATTTTATATAGCACAAGCGCTTTCACTGTTTACACAAATCATCAGGTATATATATGTCTGAAAATTAAACCAAACAGTGTTAGAATTAGATTTTTGAGCTGTCAAATTTTTGCTCTTCCCTCGACGAGATTTGAACTCACACCATTGATACACTGGAGCACCAATCGCTTAGCCTTATGTCCAGCGCCCTAGACCTCTCGACCACATCCGCTCCATAAAAATGGAGCTTCAATAGTCGAAGTGTAACCTTGTCTCGTAAGGAAAATCTAGAGATAGACATAAGACATGTGTCTATGCATGTGTAGATGGTATATATATACTTAATATTATAATATGACAGCAATCTAATTCAGCAGTTTTTAATTTATTGTATAGGATAATGAAGAATTCATTATACAGTCACAGGGAATAAAGTATATTATACAAGCATCTAAGCAAGTGACAACCATAAAATATATCTGTCCCACTGGATCTCAAAGTTACTTGTGATACTAGGTTAATACTAAATATTATATACGTCTGAAAATTAAACCAAACAGTGTTAGAATTAGATTTTTGAGCTGTCAAATTTTTTTTCATCCCTCGAAGGGATTTGAACTCACACCATTGATACACTGCAGCATCAATCGCTTAGCCTTATGTCCAGCGCCTAGACCACTCGACACATTATATATACACCTCGCCAAAATTTAAGGAACACCTATATCATTTTGCTAATATTTTTTTTTTTTAAATTAAATTTGTTGTTTTTTTGTTACCATATTATTCTTTCATCTATTCTTAATCGACAGGTAAATTTTCACCTAGGATTTAATTTTTTGTATGTATGAAAAACCGGTTTTACTATGCAACCCATCAGATTTCGCCTTGCAAGTTTCGTGCAATTAAACGTAACGTGTTTCTCGTGCTGTTATTGTCCGTGTATGCCATTCATATTCACATTTTGATGATGCCTAGACGTCAGTTAACACTTGAACAGAAATGGCAAGTCATTGGCATGCGAAATACTGGATTGATTCTGCGCAGAATTGCCGATCAGCTTGGGGTGTCACACAGTGTTATATCCAGGCGTTTGAAGCGCCATAGAGAAGTAAGGAGCGTTAAAACATGTGATCGTTCTGGTATGCCACGTAAAACATCACCCATAGATGACAGAGCCCTATCGCAATCAGCTCGTCGTCGTCCATTTTCGACTGCACGTCGACTACGCGACAACTAGGCGATTCATGGCCGTGTGAGTGTACGAACTGTTATCCGCAGACTCATGCGCACATTTAAAAGCCGGAAGACCAATCAAAATACCTTTATTGACTCGAAGACGTCGTCATGCTCGACACCAGTGGTCACGTGACCACCGTAATTGGAATTTGAGGCAATGACGTAGAGTTCATTGTTCAGACGAGAGTATGTTCCTTCTACACCATATTGATGGCCGCATGTGTAGAGGCGACCCAAGAATACAGCATATAGGGAACAACGCATATTAGGAACAGCAGTTTTTGGTGGCGGAGGTGTCACTGTGTGGGGATGTTTTTCTTTCGACTGCAAAATGGACCTCTGCGTTCTGAACGGTATCATGACAGGTCAAAAATTTCCCGACAACATCATCCGGGATATCGTTGTGCCTCATTTTGACAATCATCGTCTTGCAACAAGACCACTATTCATGGACGATAATGCTAGACCACACAGGGCACGGTTCGTTCGTGATTATTTGCGTCAGGAGTCAATTGACAATATTCGATGGCCAGCAATGTCACCGGATATGAACCCTATTGAACATTTATGGGATGATATTGGACGGAAAATCAATGATCGGGTTCCAGTAGGTCAGAATTTACAAGAATTGCGTGATGCTTTGGTCCAGGAATAGCAAAGTATACCCTTGAGAACTTTACTCCATCTTGTTCAAAGCATGAGACGACGTGTTGACGAACTTTTCCGGAAGCGTGGAGGTTACACGCGTTACTGAACACACTTGTATTGAAATGTAGTGTTAAATTGTCAATTTCGAGTTCTAAGCATGATTTGTTGCAAACATGCAAACATTTTTTTTACAAATATCAGCTTTAGGTGAAACTTTTCTTTTAGTTTTTTTACTGCCATTTTACACACATTTTCCACCTGAGTATTACTCTTCTAAACAAGCTTTAAAATGTCCAAATTTACAATTTGTACTTAGAATGCATTTACTTATTTAATAAAATCATAAACCCAGTCCATTTAATAGATGTTTTGGTTATTTTTTCATTCATTCAAAAAATATTATTTAAAAATAATCGGGTGTTGCTTAACTTTTGGCGAGGTGTATATANTCCGGTGTTGCTTAAATTTTGGCGAGTTATATATATATATATATATTTTTTTTTTTGCTGTAAATTAAATATTTTGGAAAATATTACTCAAAACATTTTGTCGTAGCAAAAATGTTCATTGGTTCCAAAGGTATAGCCCTACTTAGGATATAATGTTGCCTATGACACGTTTGAAAAAAAAATGAATATATATCCCAGCGGTTTGTTTTTGGAAATGCGTTTCCGATCATAACTCTTCGGATCGATGAAATAACAAAAGATACTAGGGGAAAGCGGAGCATTTGACATTTAAAAAAAAAATGAGAAAAGGTAAAAGTAATGTATGTGTCCCTTCTTCCACAATGGATCAGTTAGGAAAGGGTACAACGGTAGTTCTTTCCTCAACCTAACTATGTTTATCCAGTAATAAAACTACTATACTATTTGTTAATGCGAATACTTTTACAAGGTCATCATTTTGATGACACCAATTTGAGTAGATAGCAATTCAATCCAGTATTTAAAAGAAAGAAAAATCGCTCGCTTATGGCATAGATATTTACATTGTTTTGTATATTTAAAAAAAAATCATTCTGGATAGGAATGACAGCTGCATTGAGGGAGGAAGGAAAACCTGACGTGGAAATAAAAGCATGGGAAGATGGAAATCCTGCGGGATTTGAAGGTTACATACCAGTATCATTTTATTATAAAGAAGCTTGAATTTTATTGCTTTTTGTATTAGATAATTTGTTAAATATATATATAATACATATATTTTAGAATATATAAGAATTACAGGTCTTAAGGTGTGGTTAGTTGGTTCATTCATTATTTAAAAAGCAGTTATTGAGGTAAGCCACTTATTGAGTTAAGAAACTGGCACGAAGAATCCATTTGGGATTGTCTAGACTTGCTATGAGCCTATAGCTATGGCTACAGGGAAGATTTGGAATGTCACTGTATGGTTTGAGAACTATCATAATTTATTTTCATTCATATCAGTGTCAACATTTTTCAAACTTTAGAAATAGGTTCATTATTACAAATTTATGAGAAAACCAAATGTTCTTAAATTAAGCAATTTAGAAAATTATGTAAATATGGGAAATAACAAAATTACCGAACACAGAGCAATCTTCCAAATGGAAATTCAAAACTCAAAAATCAATAAACAGACAAAAACAGTCAACAACCGGGAAACTGGGAAACCGCAATGGCCCTGACTTGGTACAGGCATTTCTAAAGAAATGGTGGATTGAATCAGATTGTACGGCGCCAACCTGTCGCTTCCATTACGGTTCAAAGATTCCGGTTGTCACTAAAGCAGCATTTATAACAATACTGGACAAAATTGGTAAAATAGTAGTCAAACAGTACTAAATTCAGTTAGAACGGCATCTAATATATCTCGTGAACCATCACCATCAATAACTATGAGTCCTTTTGAGTAAATTTATTAGCTATAAATAAATCTTTTGCTCTCTAGGCTGTCTCACATCCATGTCTCTATTGTAAATATATTGTAAATATATTATATTCCCAGTTAGTATTTGTTATTGTATATGTATGTCTTCTCTGTATCGTTGAATTTATATGGTTTATGAGATTAAAGATGATTGATTGAGTGGTAATCATATTGGAATATTATCTCTGAAAGAACCGAGGAAGAAACTAAATGATGAATTTAAGTGCGCCCAGAGAAAGTCGTTGGGGTCAACTATACAATTCCCCCAAAATATCACATAGAATCGAGAGGAGTTTAAAAAACTAGAGACTCAGTGGGCTGAGCCTGTGTTGCTCACCTTTCATTCTGCTTTGAGGAAACTTAATACAGAACCTTCCATAGGTACTTACCACCAAATTTTGGTTCATTTGGCTAAGCAGTTTCACAGAAGATTTTTGGAAATCGACCAACCAGAAACAAGAATTGCCTGTGACGGCCATGTTTGTTAACGAATCGGGAGGACCTGCCATAGATGCTTCCTACCAAGTTTCGATTTAATTGGCAAAGCGGTTTCACAGGAGAATTTTTTTTTAGAAATCGACCAATCAGAAACAAGAATTTTCTGCGACGGCCATGTGTGAAGACGAATCGGAACTAAATGAACAGTCATCATAGAGGACCTTTCAAGGATGCTTTCTACAAAGTTCCGATTCATTTGGTCAAGCGGTTTCAGAGGAGAAGATTTTTTTAGAAATCAACCAATCAGAAACAAGAATTGCATGTGGCAGCCATGTTTGTTAACGGATCGGGTCGAAATGAGCAATCTTTAAGGAGGACCTTCCAAGGATGCTTTCTTTTCAATTTCGAATCATTTGGACAAGCGGTTACAGAGAATATTTTTTAGAAATCAACCAATCAGAAAACATAATTACCTGTGGCGGCCTTGTTTGTTAACGGATCGGGTCGAAATGAGCAATCTTTATAGAGGACCTGCCATAGATGATTCCTACCAAGTTTCGGATTAATTGGCAAAGCGGTTTCAGAGGAGAAGATTTTTTAGAAATCGACCAATCAGAAACAATAATTTTCTGTGGCGGCCATGCTTGACAACGGATCGGAACTAAATGAACAGTCTTCATAGAGAATCTGCCATAGATACTTCCTACCAAGTTTCAGTTCATTTGGCCACGCGTTTCAGAGGAGAAGATTTTTAAAAATCGGCCAATCAGAAACAAGAATTGCCTATGGCGACCATGTTTGTTAATGGATAGGGACAAAATGAGCAGTCGTTAGAGAGGATCGTCCATATATGCTTCCTACCATGTTTCACTTCATTTGGATGAGGGGTTTCAGAGAAGAAGATTAAAATGTGAAAAGTTAACGTACGACGGACGACAAGTGATGACAAAAGCTCACCTTGCCTTGGCAAGGTGAGCTACATGTAATAAAACATGATAGGGAGTATTTAAATTAATTAGAGAGAGTGCTCATGCTGGACTTGTTCGGACGTTAAATTTTCTGTGATCTTGTGAATCTTAGAAAAATGGCTTAAAACATTAATTATCTAACAGGAGGCTGTGGGTCAATATGACATTATCATAACATATGTATATGTAGTGGAAAACCAGCGGAATATATGACTTGAATATATGTGTTAGATATTTATTCTAGAGAAAATCTGATCCATTCAAACGTGTGAGTACTATTCACATTTATATACCCATGTATATGCTTCTTACCTGTCTTCTTATGTACCTGTGTACCTGTCACCTGTGACGCTTGAATGTAAACAAACTAACTGTCAACAGTCAACTTTATCATTAGCAATCTACTCTATGTGTTCTGTATGTGTCAATATAAAAATTTTCAATACACTTCCACTCCAGTTGTTAATATAAAACGACGTGAAAGTAAACCTACGCCTCCAGAACAAGAATTTTCCAAACGTACAAACACAATGAACTCCCCAGATAATTCTCAGCACCAGTACCTGTCCTTTATTCAAGATAATCAGCCACCGCTACCGCAGTCTACTTCTCCATCCCAGTTTTCATCGCCACAACCCAACCCCGTTATGTGTAGTCTTTCCCAAGATGATGTATGCAAAATAGCCGGTAAACTTGAAGAAATGTTACGCAGTGAAATTGATTACACAATAAAAAGTACTATAGACCACTATAAAGGCGAAATATTTACACTTAATTCCGAGAATGAGAAATTACGTGAAGATCTGGACGCTCTAGAACAATACGACAGGCGTGAACTAATGCGCATTAATGGAATTCCAGACGGAGGTCATGAAGAAACAACGGTCAATACAACTAAGCTAGTCACTGATCTAGTTAAGTCTATGGATCCCGATCTTAATGAGTCATACGATCGCATATAATTGGGAATTCAGTCAGGGTTGGCGAGTACGGACGTGCTTTAATACCGTGCCAAATTATTGTCCGTCTCAAAGATTATAACGTGAAAAAGCGCATATTGAAATGTAGAAAGAAAATAAAGGATAAACCAGAATACCATTCAGTTAATATAAATGAGGATCTCACAAAAATTCCCAATGGCATAGCATACCGGGTGCGACAACTTAAAAAACTCAAATTAGTTACGGACACATGGACTGTTGATGGGAAAATTGTTGTGAAAGTTCGAGACCGGGTCGTATTTGTCAACAATGTAACAGCGCTAAATAACTAGCTAGTGAGATTGGTAGGGATGCTGTTAAAGTTATCAATGACATCAATACTAAATCATTGGAGCACAACAGACCTAAATCCTCAAAGTGGCCTACTGAAGTCAAAGAACATCCGCAATCGTATGCATCGGCCGCAACACCAAACCATGCTAAATCACATTATTGATTGTACTTTATTAAGACACAATAAACTGTTCGATCTGCAATAAACTGTTCACTAGTTTTAATTGTCATTTTCTCGCATTGTGTATAAATTAATTCCATCCAGATTCTTTGTTACAACCATACGTGTGTTTTATGTGTATCCAAGGATTTGTATAGTATAATACAAATCCTTGGTGTATCTAATTGGTCATATATAAATGTAGAAATTGTATAGTCCAAAGGCTTTCAAACTAAATTCAGTAATCATGTTTTTGTGTTATCAAGGTCTATTCATCATTGGAATATTGTACCGTAAGATACTACACACAATCCGTAGTAAATTGCAATCCAGGTCAAGGTTTTTCATTGATTGTAGTGACCAATCACATGATTTGTGAAAGTGACGCAATTTATGTTTATTTTATTTTTCACGTGACTACTCAACTATCATCATCGCTACTCATGTGTAAAGTTATATACAAACAGGTCCGTTCTATACTCAATTGGACTTTTTTCCTAATATCGCTATGTTCATTAAAAATGTACTACAAGATACAACATACAAATTAAATACAGTATATCACAATATTTGTCATGGTCTTCTATTATAGCTATGACCAATCACATGATCATAATGGTTTGTAAAAGTGACGTCTTGTATGTTAGTTTTTACCTGTATCATGCAAAATCACTATTACTATATTTGATACAATCACCATTCGTTATCCAACCACAAGCGATTTGTTTTATCATAATGTGTTGCTATCCCTGCCATAACATGTGGAAATATTATTGGCCAAGAGGTCAAGTCTACATTTTTTTAATCCATTTCTAGTATACAGATACTACATACAAATAGTAGTAAACTCCAAACCAAGTCAATGTCTGTCATTGATTACAACGACCAATCACACAATCCTAAATGTACAGTGTACTTATATGATTCGTTCTTACACATGTCATGTGATTTCCTAAGTATTATCGATGTTATTCTATTGTTCTCGCACACGACTTTAATGCGGTATCATTTTAATTTCTCTATTGAACTGTGATGATTACAGTACATTTGTAATAGTACAATAACGGAAAAAGCGATCATGTTGTGCATGCCTAACCAGTGTCTCTGTCTAGTTGAATTAGATATAGAACACACATAACCTGTATGGTCGTATATATCTAATAGGATTTCATATGCATTTATTTTTCTCATTAGTTAGTTCTTTATTATTATTATGTGCATGTTTTGTATGTATCTAGATAATTTTGTTTCCATTATAATTCGCCTCCATTTTCTTCTCCTTTATGTTTATTTTGGCAATGTACATATTTTATTTGTTTATCTTTAATGTATATTTGCTTACAATTCATTTTTTATTTTTTTGTTCTACAAAAAAGTTTGAAAAGGGTGAAACTCCTAGTAAAGTAAAGTATCATACTAGGACCTCATTATTATTTGTCGCTTGCAAAATCTTGACTTATTTAAAACAGTGTTTATGACACTCTCATTTTCTTCAAGTTCAATCTGGAGTAACTTAAAATTGACAAATGACGATTGGAATTGATCAGCATAGAATGAGAGTAGGCCTCTTCAAAACAAACTGCCAACAATCCAAATGTTATTTAAATCTTTTGCACTTTTAACCGCTGTATTAATAAGTGTTCTGACTGAATTTAAAGTAGAAAATAAGG
The DNA here is from genome assembly GCA_002080005.1 of Gigantidas platifrons. NCBI lineage: Eukaryota > Metazoa > Mollusca > Bivalvia > Mytilida > Modiolidae > Gigantidas > Gigantidas platifrons. Next base: position 128,610 of record MJUT01035179.1, read on the forward strand.
TATATGATTTTCCCAAGCAAAATACAAATGTACTATTTTATATCATTAATGAAAATCGATTTTGTTTTCATCAATTTTTATAGTCCGTTTGACTTCTACAAAACCTACAGAAAAAAATTCTTAAAAATCCAGTTTTCAAATTAACAATTTTTTCTATATGTATATTAATATATGATATATACGAACTCTGACAATTAATTTCAAAATTGTTGGTCCATTATTAAAAAAGTTATCCATTAGGTCTCTATATTAATTATATTTTCTGAAGTGTAAAAATCTGGCTGGAGTGAGTACAAATAACATAATTTACCATGTGACATAGGACATTTAAATATTAATGAACATCAATAACAATTGACAATCACCTTAATGGTCAGTTGATGAGTAGCCTTTTAATATTCAAATGTCCTATGTCACATGGTACAATGAAATATACATTGAAAGCTCATGTCTGTTATTTTGTTTTGATGGTTGTGCTCTTACACTATTTGTACTCACTCCATGCAAATTTTTGCACTTCAAAAAATATAATTAACGTGTTGCAATTCTATGGCTCTATTGCATTTTCTTTAACAAATATTTAAATTTAGTCTTCCTATGTTTACATACGATTTTCATTTCATATAAAATCACATTTTATTCCAAAAATCTTATCCGATTTATGCCAAATTTCTGCACAAACTGACAATGTTTGAATTGTATTTACCTGTCTAGTTTTAGGAATCAAAAGACTTTTGACATCAATTCAATTATTCTACTAGGATAAGATAGTAAATTAAAATATTCTAATTTGAATTTATTGCACATTTCGTTACATGCTGAAATCGGAAAATAATACTGGTATTTACTTTTTGCAATTCAGATTATCCATTCAACGGTTAAGCATGAATCAAATTAATCCAGTGTCCCCTCAAAACATTTTCGCTTACACAAAATTTGAATAAAATGAAAATGCGATTCAATGTTGAATGCTTAGCGAATAAACTAATGATACGTGACAAAGTACTCTTCCCCAACAGGCCAATGATTAAATTCTTATTGATTGGCGATGATGCGGAATGTTTGATTTTTTGACAATGTCAAAAATAGAAATGACAACGTCAAAAATAAAAATGACAACCGTGTCAAATGATGGAATCGGGTGAATTATCTGGTACATAATGAGAGTTTCAGATTGTACTTAGGGTAGTTTAAAATGACTACAAGTCAGTCATACGACAAGCTCTGTGCGCGAACGTCTTCCGGATAATTGCTTCCTTAATCTTTCCGACGACGATGAAGAAACTCCTGAGCAACTTCAAAGTGTAGAAAACACATTCTTCTCATTTGGAAACATAGTTGAAGACCCTACACAGTGGTTTCTGATGATGGAGAGATTTGCGATGACATACAAAATATTGAAATTGAACAATCGGACGAGAATATACAGTATTTCAAAGACATTGAAAGTTTTCAACAATCAGGATGTGGAAGCTGACTCTTGCATGGTAAGAAATTTTCTGACATTGACTGCCGTGTCAATGTTTCTTGTTTTACCTTTGACACTTTCTCAACAGAGCAGTGTATTTTCTTTTCAAGCTAAGATTTTCGGTTGTTAAGCGTGATATTGCTTCATTTTTCTTCGTCAAGCTATTCTTAATTCTGGTCTTGCTTCCGTTGGCTTTGGCGGGAAACTTGAAATTAAGCTTTGATAGTATTTATTCTGCTTTCATAGCTTTTTTCTTTGCTCTGTATATCATTTGTCTAATCATTCCGACAACATTTCCTTTTGATGCTGGATCCAGCATAAAAAAATACCCGGATGTATGACGTACGTTGTCCATCCTGGATCCTGCATCAAAAGGAAATATTGTCGGAATGATTAGACAAATGACAACAGCTTTTTGCATATTATCGATGTAAATATTATTATAAAAGTCTGTAGGGTACTTTGGTCTGGCTTTTATCATACAGGTTCGTTGTTAAAATTGTATAAAACTGAGTTTTATTTTGTCAACTGTGGCCAATAACTGCCAATAATCTCGTATACTATTTGTTTTTATTCTAAGGTTTTCTCAGGATAAGTAAATGTCATCTTTCGTTACTGATATCTAACAGCCCATCTTAAAACACACAATCCAGTATAGCTTCCATGGATTATTTAATAATTGACCATCAATAGACCAATATTATATACATACCTGTGATAAATCTACAAATAGGTGTAGAATGGTAATTGTAAATTATTTTACCTGTGATAAATCTACAAATGGGTATAGAATGGTAATTGTAAAATATTTTACCTGTGATAAATCTACAAATGGGTATAGAATGGTAATTGTAAATTATTTTACCTGCGATAAATCAGTCCAGTGGGTAGAGAAATCTGTATCACAGATTTCAAATTCAGAATTGTGCGCAAGATTATTTCTTAAATATCGAATTCTTTCGATGTCGTCTGTTTCATTCAAATGTCCAGATAATGGCCGATTTCCCCATGCACGAGTTGGAGCAGGAATAGTTGTGAAACAATTTCTTATCAGTTTGTATAGCAAGGTGAAGTCAAAATTTGCAGAATCAACAGCAATCTGACCACCTGAAATAAATATTCATAGATGAGTGTTGCATTTCTGTGAAACCATTCCAAATAACAGAACAAGAAATATGTGCATCACAAAATATGCCCGTCTATATAAAGTATTAAACGTTATAATGGTAATGACCCCACAATAAATAGGGTTCTTCCCCTTCCACGGGGGAATCATGTGGCAAAGTTTGGTAAAGATTCAATATACAGAACTAAAGTTATTGTGCGGAAACCTGTGTGGACGCCTACCCGCCGCCTGCCCGCCCGCCATACCCAATCACATAATACGGCCCGTCTCGAGACGGGCGTATAATAAACAATAACAATCAACAATAAAACCCAACGACAAAAACTAGAACCATTCTTTCGTCAAACTTCATTCTTAATTATAACTGCATCGGTTGTGTAATGGTTAGAGTGGTCGTCTCGAGTGCAGTAGATCGTGGGTGAACTGGTTCTAGTCCCGATCGGTTCAAACCAAGACTATACAATTGGTATTTGTTGCTTTTCTGCTAAGCATGCAGAATCAAGGAGAAGGAATCAGGATAATGTGTCCGAGTGGGGCGACATGTCTATCTGCGGACTGTTGCTTAAGTAAGCTAGCACTATGAAAATCCAACTATAAAGCGTGTTGGTCTAGTACAAAGCGGACCTTGTCATCATATCATTAATGATTAACTTGTTCTCACCATATCATAGCTGAAATATTTCTGAGCTGACTTTAAAAAACAATCACTCACTGCTTCACTCACAAAATCTTAAATACAAATTACAGACAATGACAGAACCCAATGAAAATGTACAAAGAGTGTCTGGGTTAAACCAGTTTGCATGGGATCCCAACAGTGCAAAGAACGAACGGCTGGACAGCAAACATTTATCACAAAAAATGGAGTGAGACCTTTGCTTATGTTCGTACACCTTTTGAGAATGATTTTTGTACTCAAAATCGAAAAATATTCAATCAGGCAATCATATCCAATAAATACAGCGTTATAATTGGCAAGATGGGTGTCACTAGTGAAGCAGGAATTGCTTTTCCTTCCGGAGCACCTGAGTTCAACCCCAGTTTTTAGTGGCGCACGTGTTACTCGATCTTTTGTTTTCTGAATAGTGTTCTCTAGATTATTGTTTTTTAGATGGTTGTTTGTCCTTTTGTCCTTTTTCTTTTGACCATTGTGTTGTCTGTCATTCTTTGATTTACAGATTCTCATTATCCCCTTGGTATTTTCAACATTTCTAGGACGATTTTTGAGTACGAGTCCAAAACTCTTACTCAAATTTTTATAACCGCGAATCCTGATCTTGCTGACTTTTGAGTACGACTTTTGTACACATATTCTAAAAACAGCCAATCAGAAGTTTGTGTATACAAATTGTAAAATGTTCTGATTTTCCGAATTTGGTGTAATGGAACAAAAGTTTTATGACCATAAGGCGTGGTCCTGATTGTTGAAGAGTAAGTACTTCCTGTCCTATTAATACCACCAGCTAAGACGTCATATTTCTAATTATAATCTAGAATTCTTATTCACATATGAAAAGGAATGATGTGGATTCTCCGTGTTCTCGTGTTTTTATAAAAACAAACAACGTTGGCAGAAGTCCAACACATACTAGGCAAATCATTTTTATTTATTTTAGTCTCCTCAACATTTAAAGCTATAAGAATATGAATAATTTATTTTCCACATAACAGTTCCCATAAAGGACATATAAGATATATATAACATGTCACAGTGACAAAGTTGTTGAATGAGCACAAGAACGCCATGCGGAGTCCGGTAACTTTTAACATGCTCGATTTCATTCTAAGATATAGATACACGTTTTTCTTAGGATTTATTTTAAGGGTTAGGGGGTAAGGGTTGTGGTGTTTAATTCCACTTTCAACAATATTTCAGTTATATCATGGTGGTCAGTTTTATTGGTGGAGGACACCCAAGTACCCGGAGAAAACCACCGACTTACAGCAACTCACTGACCAACTTTATCACATAATGTTGTATCGAGTACACCTCACCTTTTAATTTTGTAGCGTTATAGTTGCTAAAAAAATTATACTCTGATATTTCATAAGGTTATAATATGTACAAATTGCATAAAAAGAATATACAGATATCATTCTGGCTAGAGCAGGTGTCAGTTTGCAGGTCAAAAGGTAAATAACTCCTATGAAAAACGTATAATTTTCAATAAACTCAGAAATGTGCAAATCTGTAAAACTTGTCATAGAGTAATGTTTTGTCTTCATAAAATTTGTTTAGTCCTATTGTAAAAAAACTGCACAGAAATAATCCATAGGATGTGTAGTTGTGCATTTAAGGTTTGAAATTTTCAAAATGGTCACCATTGTCATAGAAACTATGAAAGTTTATTTCTTTTGATCCGATTGTAATGAATTGTATTGAATGATAGATTTCGAATATCAAGTCAGCTATGGGTTCTCACTAGCTTAGTGTGTTTGGGTGACTTTGTAGTCAGAAGACTATGTGAACTTTTCAGTAACACTCACCAGGAAACAGTATCGCCTGTTGTTCCCATGTACATTTGTAGTTACTCTTAGTTGTAAGATTTGATTTATGCTGCTTAAGAAATGAATCTAGTCCAGGTACTTCTCTGTCAAAAAATAAACGAACAGCCTGGGTGGCAATTTTCTGACAGAGTAAATAAAATCGTAAAAAATTGTTTTCTTGTTTTGACAGGGAGTCAGCTTCATCTGTAAATAAAAGACAATTTTATTAATCAAATTGTGTTTTAATGACTAGTTCATAAATTAATATTTCATGCACACATTTTATCACATGCTGACATAAAAAGCATTCAAATTATTCACATTGTTCTTACCTATATCGTTCCAACAATGATCATCGCCACGATATAACTGAAATATTGTTGAAAGTGGCTTTAAACATCATAAACCAAACCAACACTGATCAGATTTGTCACGGACTAATGCGGAATACGTTCTTACTCCGAATCGGGACGTCCCAAAGAGGAATGTATATTTGAGACATCGTGATTTGTGAATACGGACGTATTCCTGTTTGGACCTTTACATAATTGTTTATTATGAGCAGGTGACACCTGAGAAGCAACCGATAGATTAGCTAGTCACAGCGTCATAAGACTCTCATTGATACCGAAATATAATGTACATGTATATCTATTGTATAAACACTGAATGCAACATGTAAATATTTTTGTTTAAAAAATACTGTTAATCGTGTAACAAACACAAAAAAAACCACACAGCCATGCTTTGTTAGACTTTTCATAATATTGCAAGAATTCAGTTTTCATTTTGATGTGAAATATGAATCATAAAATAGTGTAGGTATTTAAAATTAGAGGCTCGGTGGGCTGAGCCTCTGTTTCTCACCTTTCATTCTGCTCTGAGAAAACTTTATACAGAACCTTCCATAATTGCTTCCTACCAAATTTCCGTTCATTTTGGCTACTCGGTTTCAGAGGAGAAGGTTTTTTCAGAGATAACCAGAAACAAGATTTGCTTATAGTGGCCATGTTGGTAAACAGATCGGGACGAAATGAGCAATCGTTATTAAGGACCTTCCATAGATGCTTCCTACCAACTTTTGGTTTATTTGGCCAAACAGTTTCAGAGGAGAAGAATTTTTAGAAATCGACCAATCAGAAACAAGAACTGCCTATGGCGGCCATGTTTGTTAAAGGATCGGGACACAATTACCAATCGTTATAGAGGATCTTCCATAGATCCATCCTACGAACTGTCGTTTCATTTGACCAAGCGGTTTCAGAGGAGAAGATTGTTTAAAAAATCGACCAATCAGCAAAAAGAATTGCCCATGGCAGCCATGTTTGTTTATGTATCAGAACAAAATGAGAAATCTTTATAGAGGACCTTTAATAGATGCTTCTAACCAAGTTTCTGTTGACTTGGTCCAGTGGTTTCAGAGAAGAATATTTTGTAGAAGTCAGAAAAAAGAATTTACCATGCTTGGTAACGAATCGACACGATATGAGCGATCTTTATAGAGGACTTTCCATAGATGCTTCCTACCAAGTTTCGATTCATTTGGCCGAGCTGTTTCAGATAAGAATTTTAAAATATTGACCAATCACAAACAAGAATTGCCTATGGCGGCCATGTTTGTTAACGGATCGGGACGAAATGTGCAAATGTTACCTTCCATACATACTTCCTACCAAGTTTTGGTTCATTTGGCAAAGAGGTTTCATAGAAGAAGATTTTTTAGAAATCGACCAATCAAAAACAAGAATTGCCCATGACGGCCATGTTTGTTAATGGATTAGAAGAAAATGAGCAATCTTTATAGAGGAGCTTCAATAGATGCTTCCTACCAAGTTTTGGTTCATTTGGCCGAGAGGTTTCAGAGAAGATGATTTTTTTTAAATTGACCAATCATAAACAAGAATTGTCTTTGGCGGCTATGTTTGTGAACGGATCGGGATGAAATGTTCAAACCTTATTAAGGACCTTCTATAGATGCTTCCTACCAAGTTTAGTTTCATTTGGCCCAGCGGTTTCAGAGGAGAAGATTGCTTAGAAATCGACCAATCAGAAACAAGAATTGCCTGTGGCGGCCATGTTTGCGAACACATCGAGACGATATGAGCACTCTTTTTAGAGGACCTTCCATAGATGTTTCCTACCAAGTTTCGGTTCATTTTGCTAAGCGGTTTCAGGGAAGAAGAATTTTTAAGAATTGACCAATCAAGAACAAGAATTGCATGTGTCGGCCAAGTTTGTTAACCGATCGGGACGAAATGTGCAATCGTAATTAAAGTCCTTCTGTAGATGTTTCCTACCAAGTTTCATATACTTTGGCTAACATTCGACGCTTGAACTGACATTTAGATGCTTTAACTGACCTTCAATGAATTAACTAACCTCAGATGCGTTAACTGACATTCAGTTGCATTAACTGACATTCTGATCACTTAACTGACATTCAGATGCATTAACTAACCTTCGGATGCCTTAACTGACCTTCACTTGCACTAACTGACTTTCAGATGTTTTAGCTGACATTCATCAGATGCATTAACTGATCTTCAGATGCATTAACTGACCTTCTGGTGATTTAGCTGATATTCAGATGCACTAACTGACCTTGAGATACATTAATTGACCTTCAGATGCATTAACTGACCCCCAGATACATTAACTGGCTTTCAGATGTCTTAACTGACATTCCCATGCATAAACTGACCTTTAGATGTCTTAAGTGTCCTTCATATGCCTTAACTGACCTTCAGATGCATTATCTGACATTCATATGTTTAAACTGACATGGAGATGCTTTAACTGATTTTCAGATGAATTAACTTACCTTCAGATGTTTTAACTAAACTTCAAACTCCATAACTGAGGTTCAGATTCATTAACTGACATTCAGTTGCCTTAACTGACATTCAGCGGAATTAACTGACTTCAGATGCATTTTTACTGACATTGAGATGCCTTTACTGACCTTCAGCTGTTTTAGCAGACCTTAGATGATATAACCGACCTTCATGTGCCTTAACTCACCATCAGATGCTTTAATCGATGTTTTAAGCTAACCTTCAGATGCATTGACTAACCTTCAGATGCATCAACCGACATTCACATGCATTAACTGACCTTCAGATGCTTTAACTGACCTTCAGATGCATTAACTGATCTCCTGATGACTTAACTGATATCCAGATGCATTAACTGACCTTCAGATGCATTAACTGACATTCAGATACATTAACTGATCCTCAGATGCCTTAACTGACATTCAGATGCACTAACTGATCTTCAAATGCTTTATCTGAAATTCAGATGCATTAACAGACGAAGAGATGCATTAACTAACCATCTGATGACTAAACTGACCCTGAGATGCATTAAATGACCTTCAAATGCCTTAACTGACCTTCAGTTTCACTAACTGACCTTCAGATACTTTAATTAATACTCAGATGCATTAACTGACCTTCAAATGCATTAACTGACCTTCTGATAACTTACCTGACATTCAGATGCATTAACTGACATTCTGACCACTTAACTGACATTGAGATGCATTAACTAACCTTGGGATGCCTTAACTGACCTTCACTTGCACTAACTGACTTTCAGATGTTTTAGCTGACATTCAGATGCATTAACTGATCTTCAGATGCATTAACTGATCTTCAGATGCATTAACAGACCTTCTGGTGATTTAGCTGATATTCAGATGCACTAACTGACCTTGAGATGCATTAATTGACCTTCAGATGCATTAACTGACCGTCTGGTGACTTTACTGACCTTCATATACATTAACTGACCCCCAGATACATTAACTGGCTTTCAGATGTCTTAACTGACATTCCCATGCATAAACTGACCTTTAGATGTCTTAAGTGTCCTTCATATGCATTAACTGACCTTCAGATGCATTATCTGACATTCATATGTTTAAACTGACATGGAGATGCTTTAACTGATTTTCAGATGAATTAACTTACCTTCAGATGTTTTACCTAAACTTCAAACTCCATAACTGAGGTTCAGATTCATTAACTGACATTCAGTTGCCTTAACTGACATTCAGCGGAATTAATTGACTTCAGATGCATTTTTACTGACATTGAGATGCTTTTACTGACCTTCAGCTGTTTTAGCAGACCTTAGATGATATAACCGACCTTCATGTGCCTTAACTCACCATCAGATGCTTTAATCGATGCTTTAAGCTAACCTTCAGATGCACTGACTAACCTTCAGATGCATCAACCGACATTCACATGCATTAACTGACCTTCAGATGCTTTAACTGACCTTCAGATGCATTAACTGATCTTCTGATGACTTAACTGATATCCAGATGCATCAACTGACCTTCAGATGCATTAACTGACATTCAGATACATTAACTGATCCTCAGATGCCTTAACTGACATTCAGATGCACTAACTGATCTTCAAATGCTTTATCTGAAATTCAGATGCATTAACAGACGAAGAGATGCATTAACTAACTATCTGATGACTAAACTGACCCTGAGATGCATTAAATGACCTTCAAATGCCTTAACTGACCTTCAGATACTTTAACTAACATTCAGATGCATTAACTGACCTTCAAATACATTAACTGACCTTATGATAACTTACCTGACATTCAGATGCATTAACTAACCTTCAGATGATTTAACTGTCCTTCTGGGCTGGGTTGCTCAAAACGTTGGTTAATGTTATCCACTAGTTAAATCTAGTTATCCAATGGATAAATCTAACCAACGGTTAATTTTTGTTGCTCAAATTTTATCCACTGGATAAAATGCCTTATCCAGTGGATAAAGTTAACCCCTCAAATTTGGCCAGATAAATATTTAACCATTGGTTAAATATGGCAAGACGAGAGCAAAAAGAAAGAGTGTATCGGCATATTGAGTTGGATTTTGATAATAGAGAATTCCGGGATAGATTTAGATTATAGAGACACAGGACCCGGGTGGCTCCATGAGTTTGGTAGTTAAAATACCTAACAACTCATACAAACCTATCACCAATACAGGGTGAGTTCGCGCCTGCTTTGTAAATTACAAAAAGGATGCACTTGACTCGCAGCTGCAAGTAATAAAGTTTACCAGTTACTTGCCCGTGGTCGGTGGTTCTCTCCGGGTACTCTGCCTTCTTCCACCACTAAAACTGGTCACCATGATATAGCTGAAATATTGTTGAAAATGGCGTTAAACACCAAAAAATCAAATCAAATCAATCTATAGAGCCATAATTGTGCAGACCAACTCTTGGGTCTCATGCCATACCGGTAGACATACAATTAAAGCTTGCACCAGGGAGTCCGATGAGTGTAATCGGTGATACAATGGGATATCATATTTCAAGTGTCTCGAGAGCAGTAAGAGATGTCTCTAATGCTCTGTGTGATATATCTGGACAAAATATCACCTGGCCCTCTACAGATTTTCAGAGGAACAGAATTAAAACAGGGTTTTATGATATTGTCCATTTTCCTGGCGTTGTTGGGGAAATTTACTGCACACATGATAGAAATACAGGCACCACCCTTAGACTACGAATACGCCTTTGTTAATAGGAAGGGGTACTATTCTAAAAATGTACAGGGTGTGTTTGATCACACAGGTAATTTGTAATCTTAAGTTATTTAACCCCCTTTTTCCGTTCGATACCTATTCCATGAAATATATAGGTCTTCAAATATAATTAACAGGAATGTTAACGTATAAGATAACTGACAACCAACTCCACTTTTTGTGTTCTTGTGGTTTAAATAATGTGATGTTATTTTAGGATTCCACTTTTATTAGAAAATACATTGTAAATTGGATTTTAAAACAAATTAAAGTGTAAATCACCAGAAAATGAAAACTAGCCGAAACAAGATTATGCCTAGAAATTGCCACGCCTTCTGGTTAAAAAATAATCAAAATCCGTTTAAAAACGCCTTCATTTTTTTTTCTTTGAAACCATATACCCTATATAGACGGACCGACAGTAATACATATCTTAAAATAATAGTTCTTGTTAACTATGCACTTTTTTTATTGGTCTAAATATAATGCTAAGAAATGGCAAGCCGCAGCTACATATAGACTTCAAAAACCAATAAAGAGGGATCAACAAATATCCTTAAAGTAGTGAAACTGTATCCCGTATTTGCAAATTTTGAACGGGTGTATATAGTTGGCTAGAAAGGGATGCAACATGCATTCATTATTTTGTTTTATAAAAGTACCTGTGTTTTTTTAATAATAAAGAATGAAAATTGATGGTATATCCATGACTGACATATTAATGTATTGGAAAGTACAGAGAAAATGTAAAAGACTATCCCTTTCCTATTCTGATATATCTTGAGTGCATCAGTGTGAAGTTCTATGATTTTTTCTGTCACTTCACTTGGAGCTGGCAAAGCTGGACCTTCTACTGTCCGATTGATGCTCTTACTATTTACTTCAGCCTCCAACTTTGCCGTAGAACAGACTTTTCTCCACTTTTCCTTGATTTGCCCTACCGATCTTTTTTTGTCCACCCGCCCTTGCATTCACAGAGTCTGTGATCTCTTTCCACACTTTTACCTTCTCCGCATTTGTTATAACATTCGTTTGTTTTGACCTAATTATGGTTGTTTTCTCCACAAGCTCACATAAGCAAACCAAGTCAGCCTAGGAGAAATTTTTACCTACCCGTCTTTTTTTTTTTTTTTTGTTGAGAAAACGATTTCTGACATTTTTTTTTTACAAAGAATACTATGGAATTATGGGATACTATCCACTGGTTAAGCTACTTAGCCACTGGTTAGTTAACCACAGCACTATCCAATGGTTGAGCAACGTAAACTTGTCCACCGGATACGGTACCACTGGTTAGCAATTTTATCCATTGGTTAGCCTAACCAATGGATAAAATTGACCAGTGTTTTGAGCAACCCAGTCCTGATGACTTAAATGACATTCAAATGCACTAACTGATCTTCAGCTGATTTAACTGAATTCAGATGCATTAACCGTCCAACAGATGCATTAACTGACCCTGAGATGCTTTAATTGGCATTTAGATTCACTAACTGACCTTCAGCTGATTTAACTGACATTCAGATGCACCAACTGATCTTCAGATGCTTTAACTGAATTCAAATGCATTAACAAACCAACAGATGCATTTACTGACCAACAGATGCATTAACTGACCTTCTGATGACTTAACTGACATTCAGAAGCATTAACTGACCTTCAGATGCATTAACTGACCTTCAGATGCCTTAGCTGACATTTATATACCTTAACTGACCTTCAATGCTTTTCTTACCTTGAGATGCTTTATCTGACCTTCAGATGCATTAACTGACCTTCATATGCATCAACTGACATTCAGATGCACTAACTGACCTTGAGATGAACTAACTGACATTCAGATGCCTTCGCTGATATTTATATGCCTTAACTGACCTTCAATGCTTTTCTTACCTTGAGATGCTTTAACTGACCTTCAGATGTCTTAACCTACCTTCAGTTTCATTAATTGACCTTCAATGCTTTAGCTTACTTTCAGATGCTTTAATTTTCCTTCAGATGCATTAACTTACATCATCATGCCTCAACTGACCTTCAGATGTTTTAGGTAACCTTCAAATCCCTTAACTGACCTTCTGCTTTAACCCACTTTCAGATGCCTCAACTGACCTTCATATGCCTTAACCGAGCTGCATATGCCTTAATATACTTAAATGACCCTCAATGCTTCAACCGAACTGTATATGCCCTAACTGACCTTCATATACATTAACTGACCCCCACATGCATTAAATGGCCTTCAGATAATTTAACTGATATTTACATGCATAAACTGACCTCCAGATGCCTCATCTAACCTTATGATGACTTAACTGTCATTCAGATGCAATTACTGACCATCAGATGCATTAACTGACATTCAAATGCATTAACTGACCTACTGATGACTTGACTGACCTACTGATGACTTGACTGACCTTCAGATGCTTTAACTCACCTTCAGATGCATTAACCTACCTTCTGTTTACTTAACTTACCTTCATATGCATTAACCTATCTTCGTATGCCTTAATTGATGTTTAGATGCCTTAACTGACCTTCATATACATTAATTGATCTAAATGTGCAACAACTGACCTTCTGATGCATTAACTGACCTTCAGATGCTTTAACTCACCTTCAGATGCATTAACTGTCCGTCAGATGCATTAATTGACCTTCTGTTTACTTAACTTACCTTTATATGCATTAACCTACCTTCATATGCCTTAACTGATCATTAGATCCTTCAACTGACCTTCAGATTGCTTAATTTACCTGTTGATGTCTTAACTGATCTTCAGATGCTATAATTAACCTTCAAATGCCTTAGCTTACCTGCAGATGCTTTAAATGACATTCAGATGGTTTAACTGACATTCAGATGCCTTAACTTACCTTAAGATTAATTAACTGACCTTCAATGCTTTAACCTACTTTCAAATACCTTAACTGACCTTCAGATGCTTTAACTCACTTTCAGATGCCTCAACTCAACTTCAGATACCTTTACTGACCTTCAGATGCCTTAATCGTGCTTCATATGCCTTAACTCACTTAACTAACCTTCAATGCTTTAACCAACCTTCAGATGCATTAACTGACTTCAGATGCATTAACTGACCTTCAGATGCCTTAGTCGACCTTCAGATGTTTTAACTGACTTTCGATAATATACCCGACCTTCATGTGCATTAACTCACCTTCAGATGTCTTAACCGACCTTTAGATACTTTGGCTGACATTTGACGCTTGAACTAACATTTAGATGCTTTAATTGACCTTCAATGCCTGAACTAACCTTCAGATGAGTTAATATTCCTTCAGATGCATTCATTGACCTTCAGATGCCTCAACTGACCTTCTGATGACGTAACTGACATTCAGATGCACTAACTTACCTTCAGATCAACCAACTGATCTTCAGATGCTTTAACTGTCATTCAGATGCATTAACTGACCATATGATGACTTAACGGATATTCAGATGCTCTAACTTACCTTCAGATGCATTAACTGACCTCCTGGTGACTTAACTGACCTTCAGATGCATTAACTGACCTTCAGATGCACTAACTGCCTTTCAGATGTTTTATCTGAAAGTCAGATACTTTAACTTCTGATGACTTCACGGACATTGGTATACATTAATTGACCCCCATATGTCTTAACTTACCTCAATGTGATATAACTGACCTTCCGATGCATTAACTGTCCTTCATATGCATTAACTGACCTTCAGTTGCAATAACTGACCGTCAGATGTTTAAACTGACATGAAGATGCCTTATGTGACATTGAGATGCTTTAACTGATTTTCAGATGAATTAACTTACTTTCAGATGATTTAACTAACATTCAAACTCAATAACTGACGTTCAGATGCATTAATTGACCTTCAGATGCACCAACTGACTTTCATATGTTTTAACTGCCATCCAGATGCTTTAACTGACCTTCATATGCATTAACTGACCATATGATGACTTTCAGATGCTCTAACTGACGTTGAGAAGCACTAACTTACCTTCAGATGCATTAACTGACAGTCCAATACTTTAACTGACCTTCTGATTACTTCACTGACCTTGATATACATTAACTGACCCCCAGATGCATTAACTGGCTTTCAGATGCTTTAACTGACATTCCCAGGCATTAACTGACCTTTAGATGCCTTAATTGTCCTCAATGTGAATTACCCGATCTTCCGATGCATTAACTGTCCTTCATATGCATTAACTGACCTTCATATGCATTAACTGACCTTCAGATTTTTAAGCTGCCATGAAGATGCCTTATGTGACATTGAGATGCTTTAACTGATTTTCAGATGAATTAATTTACCTTTAGATGCTTTAACTAACCTTCAAACTCCATAACTGACCTTCACATGTCTTAACTGACATCCAGATGCATTAACTGACATTCAGATGCCTTAACTGACCTTCAGAGGCACTAACTGACTTCAGATGCATTTACTGACATTCAGATGCCTTTACTGACCTTCAGATGTTTTAGTTGACCTTCGATGATATAACCGACCTTCATGTGCCTTAACTCACCATCAGATGCTTTAATCGATGCTTTAAGCTAACCTTCAGATGCATTGATTAACCTTCAGATGATATAACCTACCTTCATGTACCTTTACACACCATCAGATGAATTAACAGATCTTCAGATACTTTGGCTACCATTCGACGATTGAAATGACATCCAGATGCATTGACTAACCTTCAGATGCATTAACTGACCTTCTGATGACTTAACTGACCTTTAGATGCACTAACTGATCTTCAGATACTATATCTGAAATGCAGATGCATTAACTAACCATCTCATGACTAAGCTGACCTTGAGATGCATTAAATGACCTTCAAATGCCTTAACTGACCTTCATACGGTTTAACTACCATTCAGATGCATTAACTGACCTCTATTTGCATTAACCGACCAAGAGATGCATTAACTGACATTCAGATGCATTAACTGACCCTGAGATGCTTTAACTGACCTTCAGTTTCACAAAATGACCTTCAGCTGCATTAACTGACATTCAGATGCACTAATTGATCTTCAGATGCTTTAACTGAATTCAGATGCATTAATAAGCAAACAGATGAATTAACTGACCAACAGATGCTTCAACAGACCAACAGATGTATTAACTGACCTTCTGATGACTTAACTGACATTCAGATGCACTAACTGACCTTCAGATGCATTAACTGACCTTCTGATGACTTAATTTACATTCAGATGCATTAAATGACTTTCAGATGTTTTAACTGACATCCATATGTATTAACTGACATTCAGAGGCATTAACTGACTTCAGATACTTTGGCTGACATTGGACGCTTGAAATGACATTCGGATGCATTGACTAACCTTCAGTTGCATTAACTGACATCCACATCCATTAACTGACCTTCTGGTGACATAACTGACATACAGATGCATCAACTGTCCATCAGATGCATCAACTGACATTCAGAGGTATTAACTGACCTTCAGATACCTTACCTTAACTGACCTCCAGTTTTAGTAACTAACCTTCAAATGCATTAACTGACTTTCTGATGACTTACCTGACATTCAGATGCATTAGCTAACCTTCAGATGAATTAAATGTTCTTCTGATGACTTAACTGACATTCAGATCAACTAACTGATCTTCAAATGCTTTAGTTGAATTCAGATGCATTAACTGGCCTTCAGATGCATTAAATGACCCTGAGATGCTTTAACCGACCTTCAGGTTCACTAACTGACCTTCTGCTGCTTTAACTGACATTCAGATGCATTAACTGACCTTCAGATGCATTAACTGACATTCACATGCATTAACTGACATTCACATGCATTAACTGACCTTCATATGCATTAACTGACCTTGAAATGCATTGACTGACCTTCTTATGGCTTAACTGACATTCAGATGCACTACCTGACCGTCATAGGCATTAACTGATATTCAGATGCATTAACTGACCTTCTGATCGCTTAACTGACCTTCATATACATTAACTGATCTTCCCATGCCTTAGCTGATCTTCAAATGCATTAACTGGCCCTCAGATGCCTCAACGGACCTTTATATGGCATAGCTGAGCTTCAAATGCATTAACTGACCTTCAGATTCCTTAACTGTCCTTCATATACATTAACTCACATCCAAATGCATTAACAGACCTTCAGATACTTTGGCTGACATTGGACGCTTGAAATGACATTCAAATGCATTGACTAACCTTCAGTTGCATTAACTGACATCCACATCCATTAACTGACCTTCTGGTGACATAACTGACATTCAGATGCATCAACTGACCATCAGATACATCAAATGACATTCAGAGGTATTAACTGACCTTCAGATACCTTAACTGACCTCCAGTTCTAATAACTAACCTTCAAATGCATTAACTGACTTTCTGATGACTTACCTGACATTCAGATGCATTAGCTAACCTTCAGATAAAATTAAATGTCCTTCTGATGAATTAACTGACATTCTGATCAACTATCTGATCTTCAAATGCTTTAGCTGAATTCAGATGCATTAACTAACCTTCAGATGCATTAAATGACCCTGATATGCTTTAACTGACCTTCCGGTTCACTAACTGACCTTCTGCTGCTTTAACTGACATTCAGATGCATTAACTGACCTTCAGATGCATTAACTGACATTCACATGCATTAACTGACCTTCATATGCATTAACTGACCCTGAAATGCATTGACTGACCATCTGATGGCTTAACTGACATTCAGATGCACTACCTGACCGTCATTAGCATTAACTGATATTCAGATGCATTAAATGATCTTCTGATCACTTAACTGACCTTCAGATGCCTCAACGGACCTTCATATACATTAACTCACACCCAGATGCATTAACTTGCCTTCAGATGCTTCAACTGACCTTCCTATGCATTAACTGTCCTTCATATGAATTAACTGACCTTCAGATGCATTAACTGACATTGAGATGGATTAACTGACCTTCAGATGCCTTAAATGACCTACATATGCATTAACTGACCTTCAGGTGCCTCAACTGACCTTATGATGAGTTAACTGATATTCAGGTGCACTAAGTGACCATCAGATGCATTAATTAACCTTCAGATGATTTAACTGTCCTGACAACTTAAGTGACATTCAAATGCACTAGCTGATATTCAGATGGTTTAACTGAATTCAGATGCATTAACTGACCAACAGATGCATTAACTGACATTCAGATGCATTATCTGACCCTGAGATGCTTTAACTGACCTTCAGATTCAATAACTGACTTTCAGATCTTTTAACTGACCTTCAGATGCTTTAACTGACCTTCTGATAACTTCACTGACCTTCATATATATTAACTGAGCCTAGATGCATTAACTGGCTTTAAGATGCTTTAATTGACGTCCACATGCATAAACTGACATTCAGATGCATTAACTGATCTCCATGTGAATTAACTGACCTTCCGATGTATTAACTGTCCTTCAGATGCATTAAATAACCTTCAGATATTTAAACTGACATGGAGATGCCTTATGTGACATTGCGATGCTTTAACTGATTTTCAAATGAATTAACGTACCTTCAGATGCTTTAACTAACCTTCAGATGCATTAACTGACATTCAGATGCCTCAATTGACTTTCAGAGGCATTAACTTACTTCAGATCCATTTACTGACCTTCATATGCCTTTACCGACCTTCAGATGTTTCAGCTGACCTTCGATGATATACCTGTCCTTCATGTGCCTTAGATCACCATCAGATGCCTTAACCGACCTTCAGATACTTTGTCTAACATTCGACGCTTGAAATGACATGCATATGGTTTTACTAACCTTCAATACCTTAACTAACCTTCAGATCCATTGACCGACCTTCAGATGCATTAGCTGACCTTGAGATGCATTAACTGACATTGAGATGGATTAACTGACCTTCAGATGCCTTAACTGACCTTCATATGCATTAGCTGTCCTTCAGATGCCTCAACTGACCTTATGATAAGTTAACTGATATTCAGATCCAGTAAGTGACCTTCAGATCCATTAACTAACATTGAGATGGATTAACTGACCTTCAGATGCCTTAAATGACCTTCATATGCATTAACTGACCTTCAGATGCCTCAACTGACCTTATTATGAGTTAACTGATATTCAGATGCACTAAGTGACCTTCAGATGCATTAATTAACCTTCAGATGATTTAACTGTCCAGACAACTTAATTGACATTCAAATGCACCAGCTGATCTTGAGATGATTTAGCTGAATTCAGATGCATTAACTGACCAACAGATGCATTAACTGACATTCAGATGCATTATCTGACCCTGAGATGCATTAACTGACCTTCAGATGCATTAATTGACAGTCAGACACTTTAACTGACCTTCTGATAACTTCACTGACCTTCATATATATTAACTGAGCCTAGATCCATTAACTGGCCTTTGGATGCTTTAATTGACATCCACATGCATAAACTTACCTTCAGATGCCTTAACTGATCTCCATGTGAATTAACTGACCTTCCGATGCATTAACTGTCCTTCAGATGCATTAAATAACCTTCAGATGTTTAAACTGACATGGAGATGCCTTATGTGACATTGAGATGCTTTAACTGATTTTCAAATGAATTAACGTACCTTCAGATGCTTTAACTTACCTTCAGGTGCATTAAGTGACATTCAGATGCCTCAATTGACTTTCAGAGGCATTAACTTAGTTCAGATCCATTTACTGACCTTCATATGCCTTTACCGACCTTCAGATGTTTCAGCTGACCTTCGATGATATACCTGTCCCTCATGTGCCTTAGATCACCATCAGATGCCTTAACCGATCTTCAGATACTGTGTCTGACATTCGACGCTTGAAATGACATTCAGATGCTTTTACTGACCTTCAATGCCTTAACTAACCTTCAGATGCATTGACTAACCTTCAGATGCATTAGCTGACCTTCAGGTGCCTCAACTGACCTTATGATGAGTTAACTAATATTCAGTTGCACTAAGTGACCTTCAGATGCATTAACTGTCATTCAGATGCATTAACTGACTTTGTAGATGCTTAAACTGACCTTGCAGATGCTTTAATTGACCTTCAGATGCCTTAATTGATTTCATATGCACTAACTGACGTTCCGAAGCATTAACTGACCTTCAGATGCATTAACTGACCTTCAGATGCTTAAACTGAAATGGAGATGCCTTATGTAACATTTTGATGCTTTAACTGATTTTCAAATGAATTAATTTAACTTCAGATGCTTTAACTAACTTTCAAGCTACATAGCTGTCCTTCAGATGCCTTAATTGACATTCAGATGCATTGACTGACATTCAGATGCCTCAATTGATCTTATGGTGAGTTATCTGATATTCAGATGCACTAAGTGACCTTCAGATGCATTAACTGACATTCAGATGCATTAACTGATCTTCATATGCTTTACCTGATATGCAGATGCATTAACTAACGTTCTGATGACTTAACTGATATTCAGATGCATTAACTGACCTTCATATCCATTAACTGACCTTCAGATGCCTAAACTGACCTTCTGATGACTTAACTGACATTCAGATGCTCTAACTTACCTTCAGATGCATTAACTGACATTCAGATAGTTTAACTGACGTTCTGATGTCTTAACTGACCTTCAGATGTTTTAACTGACATTCAGATGCACGAACTGACCTTCACAAGCATTAACTGACCTTCTGATGCATTAACTGACAGTCAGATACATTAACTGACCTTCTGATGACTTCATTGATCTTCTGATGACTTAACTGACCTTCAAATGCATTAACTGACTCTCAGATACATTAACTGATCGTCAGATACATTAACTGACCTTCTAATGACTTAACTGACCTTCATACGCATTAACTGACCTTCAGATGCCTTAGCTGACCTTCAGATGCATTAACTGACCTTCAGATGCATTAACCGACCTTCATATACATTAAATGACCCCCAGATGCATCAACTTGCATTCAGATACTTTAACTGACATTTACATGCACAAACTGATGAATTAACTCACCTTCAGATTCTTTAACTAACCTTCAAACTCGATAACTGACCTTCTGATGCCTTTACTGACCTTCAGATGCATTAACTGACATCCAGATGCCTTAACTGACCTTCAGATGCATTAACTGACATCAAATGCTTTTGCTGACCTTCAGATGCCTTAACCGACCTTCAGATGTCTTAATTGACTTTCAATGATATACCTGATATGGCTGACATTCAACGCTTGAACTGATATTCAGAAGCTTTAGCTGACCTTCAGTGCCTTAACTAACATTCAGAGGCGCTAACTGACCTTCAGAAGCATTAACTGACATTCACATGCATTAACTGACCTGCAGATTACTTAACTAACCTTCAGATGCTTTAATTGACCTTCTGATGTCTCAACTTACCATCAGATGTTTTAACTGACCTATAGATGCCTTAACTGACTTTGCAGATGCTTAAACTGGCCTTGCATATGCTTTAATTGACCTTCAGATGCATTAACTGACCTTCAGATGCTTAAACTGAAATGGAGATGCCTTATATAACATTGAGATCCTTTAACTGATTTTCAAATGAATTAAATTCGGATGCTTTAACTAACTTTCAAGCTCCATAGCTATCCTTCAGATGCCTTAACTGACATGCAGATGCATTAACTGACATTCAGAAGCCTCAATTAACCTGATGATGAGTTATCTGATATTCAGATGCACTAAATGACCTTCAGATGCATTAACTGACATTCAGATGCATTAACTGACCTTCAGATGCCTTAACTGACCTTCAGATGCATTAACTGACCTTCAGATGCTTAAAATGAAATGGAAATGCCTTATGTAACATTGAAATGCTTTAACTGATTTTCAAATGAATTAACTTAACTTCAGATGCTTTAACTAACTTTCAAGCTCCATACCTATCCTTCAGATGCCTTAACTGACATGCAGATGCATTAACTGACATTCAGATGCCTCAATTAACCTGATGATGAGTTATCTGATATTCAGATGCACTAAGTGACCTTCAGATGCATTAACTGACATTCAGATGTATTAACTGACCTTCAGATGCCTTAACTGACCTTCAGATGCATTAACTGATCTTCATATGCTTTACCTGATATGCAGATGCATTAACTAACTTTCTGATGACTTAACTGACATTCAGATGCATTAACTGACATTCAGATGCCTCAATTGACCTTATGATGAGTTATCTGATATTCAGATGCACTAAGTGACCTTCAGATTCATTAACTGACATTCAGATGCCTTAACCGACCTTCAGATGCCTTAACCGACCTTCAGATGTCTTAACTGACTTTGATGATATACCTCATATGGTTGACATTCAACGCTTGAACTCACATTCAGATGCTTTAACTCACCGTTAGTGCCTTAACTAACATTCAGAGGCGCTAACTGACCTTCAGAAGCATTAACTGACATTCACATGCATTAACTGACCTTCAGATTCCTTAACTGAACTTCAGATGCCTGAACTGACGTTCTGATGACTTAACTGACATTCAGATTTTCTAACTGACATTCAATTGCATTAACTGATATCCAGATCCATTAACTGACCTTAAGATACCTTAACTAACCTTCAGATGCATTAACGGATCTTCAGATGCATTAACTGATATTCAGATCCATTAATTGACCTTCAGATACCTTAACTAACCTTGAGATGCTTTAACTGACCTTGTGATGTCTTAACTTACCTTCAGATGTTTTAACTGACATACAAATTCCTTAACAAACTTTGCAGATGCTTTAATTGACCTTCAGATACCTTAGTTAACCTTCATATGCATTAACTGGTCTTCACATGCATTAACTGACATTGAGATGGTTTAACTGACCTTCAGATGCCTTGACTGACCTTCATATGCATTAGCTGACCTTCAGATGCCTCAACTGACCTTATGATTAGTTTTCTGATATTCAGATGCACTAAGTGACCTTCCGATGCATTAACTGACATTCAGATGCATTAACTGACCTTCAGATGCCTTAACTGACATTCAGATGCATTAGCTGATCTTCAGATGCTTTACCTGAAATGCAGATGAATTAACTAACCTTCTGATGACTTAACTGACATTCAGATGCAGTAGCTGACCTTCATTTGCACGAATTGACCTTCAAAAGCATTAACTGACCTTTTCATGCATTAACAGACAGTCAGATATATTAACTGACCTTCTGTTGACTTCATTGACCTTCTTGATGACTTAACTGACCTTCAAATGCATTAACTTACTCTCAGATGCTTTAATTGATCGTGAGATACATTAACTGACCTTCTAATGACATAACTGACCTTCATACGGATTAGCTGACCTTCAGATGCCTTAGCTGACCTTCAAATGCATTTACTGACCTTCAGATGCATTAACTGACCTTCATATACATTAACTGACCCCTAGATCCATCAACTGATCTTCAGATGCCTTAACCGACCTTCAAATGTCTTAACTGACTTTCGATAATATACCTGATATGACTAACATTCAACGCTTGAACAGAAATTCAGAAGCTTTAGCTGACCTTCAATGCCTTAATTAACATTCAGAGGCGCTAACTGGCCTTCAGAAACATTAACTGACATTCACATGCATTAACTGACCTTCAGATGCCTTAACCGACCTTTAGATGTCTTAACTGACTTCGATGATATACCTCATATGGTTGACATTCAACGCTTGAACTGACATGCAGATGCTTTAACTGACACTCAGTGCCTTAACTAACATTCAGAGGCGCTAACTGACCTTCAGATTCCTTAACTGAACTTCAGATGCCTGAAGTGATGTTCTGATGACTTAACTGACATTCAGATTTTCTAACTGACATTCATTTGCATTAACTGATATCCAGATCCATTAACTGACCTTAAGATACCTTAACTATCCTTCAGATGCATTAACGGATCTTCAGATGCATTAACTGATATTCAGATCCATTAATTGACCTTCAGATACCTTAACTAACCTTGAGATGCTTTAACCGACCTTCTGATGTCTTAACTTACCTTCAGATATTTTAACTGACATACAAATTCCAAAAAAAAACTTTGCAGATGCCTAAACAGACTTTGCAGATGCTTTAATTGACCTTCAGATACCTTAGTTAACCTTCATATGCATTAACTGGTCTTCACATGCATTAACTGACATTGAGATGGTTTAACTGACATTCAGATGCCTTAACTGGCCTTCATATGCATTAGCTGACCTTCAGATGCCCCAACTGACCTTATGATTAGTTTTCTGATATTCAGATGCACTAAGTGACCTTCCGATGCATTAACTGACATTCAGATGCTTTAACTGATCTTCAGATGCTTTACCTGAAATGCAGATGAATTAACTAACCTTCTGATGACTTAACTGACATTCAGATGCATTAGCTGACCTTCAGTTGCATTAACTGACCTTCAGATGCCTAAACTGTCCTTCTGATGTCTTAACTGACCTTCAGATGTTTTAACTGACATTCAGTTGCACGAATTGACCTTCAGAAGCATTAACTGACCTTTTGATGCATTAACAGACAGTCAGATATATTAACTTACCTTCTGTTGACTTCACTGACCTTCTTGGTGAATTAACTGACCTTCAAATGCATTAACTTACTCTCAGATGCTTTAATTGATCGTGAGATACATTAACTGACGTTCTAATGACATAACTGACCTTCATACGGATTAGCTGACCTTCAGATGCCTTAGCTGACCTTCAAATGCATTAACTGGCCTACAGATGCATTAACTGACCTTCATATACATTAACTGACCCCTAGATCCATCAACTGACCTTCAGATGCCTTAACAGACCTTCAAATGTCTTAACTGACTTTCGATAATATACCTGATATGGCTGACATTCAACGCTTGAACTGATATTCAGAAGCTTTAGCTGACCTTCAGTGCCTTAACTAACATTCAGAGGCGCTAACTGGCCTTCAAAAACATTAACTGACATTCACATGCATTAACTGACCTTCAGATGCATTAACTGATATTCAGACCCATTAATTGACCTTCAGATACCTTAACTAACCTTCAGATGCTTTAACTGACCTTCTGATGTCTTAACTTACCTTCAGATGTTTTAACTGACATACAGATGCCTTAACAAACTTTGCAGATGCCTAAACTGACTTTGCAGATACTTTAATTGTCCTTCAGATTCCATAGTTGACCTTCATATGCATTAACTGGTCTTCAGATGTATTAACTGACATTGAGATGCATTAACTGATCTTCAGAAGCTTTACCTGATATGCAGATGAATTAACTAACCTTCTGATGACTTAACTGACATTCAGATGCATTAGCTGACCTTCAGATGCACTAACTGACCTTCAGATGCCTAAACTGACTTTCTGATGTCTTAACTGACCTTCAGCTGTTTTAACTGACATTCAGTTGCACGAACTGACCTTCAGAAGAATTAACTGACCTTTGATGCATTAACTGTCAGTCAAATATATTAACTGACCTTCTGATGACTTCACTGACTTTCTGATGACTTAACTGACCTTCAAATGCATTAACCTATTCTCAGATGCATTAACTGATCGTCAGGTACATTAACTGACCTTCTAATGACATAACTGACCTTCATACGCGTTAACTGACCTTCAGATGCCTTAGCTAACCTTCAAATCCATTAACTGACCTTCAGATGCATTAACTGACCTTCATATACATGAACTGACCCCCAGATCCATCAACTGACCTTCAGATGCCTTAACCGACCTTCAGATGTCTTAACTGACTTTCGATAATATACCTGATATAGCTGACATTCAACGCTTGACCTGACATTCAGATGCTTTAACTGACCTTCAATGCCTTAACTAACATTCAGAGGCGCTAACTGGCCTTTAGAAACATTAACTGACATTCACATGCATTAACTGACCTTCAGATTCCTTAACTGACCTTCAGATGCCACAATTGACCTTCTGATGACTTAACTTACATTCAGATGTTCTAACTGACCTTCAGATGCATTAACTGATATTCAGATCCATTAATTGACCTTCAGATACCTTAACTAACCTTGAGATGCTTTAACTGACCTTCTGATGTCTTAACTTACCTTCAGATGTTTTAACTGACCTACAGATGCCTTAACTGACTTTTCAGATGCTTTAACTGACCATCTAATGTCTTAACTGATCTTCAGATGTTTTTACTGACATTCAGATGCAGTAACTGACCCTCATATGCATTAACTGATCGTCAGATACATTAACTGACCTTCTAATGCCTTAACTGACCTTCATATGCATTAACCGACCTTCATATACATTAACTGGCCCCCAGATGCATCAACTTGCATTCAGATGCTTTAACTGACATTCACATGCATAAACTGATGAATTAACTTACCTTCAGATTCTTTACCTAACCTTCAAACTCCATAACTGACCCTCAGATGCCTTTACTGACCGTCAGGTGCATTAACTTACATTCAGATGCCTTTACTGACCTTCAGATGCATTAACTGACTTCAGATGCTTTAGCTGACCTGCAGATGCCTTAAACGACCTTCAGATGTCTTAGCTGACTTTCGATGATATACCTTATATGGCTGACATTCAGATGCTTTAACTGACCTTCAGTTCCTTAACTAACCTTCAGATGCGCTAACTAACCTTCACATGCATTAACTGACCTTCAGATTCCTTAACTGTCCTTCAGATGCTTGCAGTGACCTTCTGATGACTTAGCTGACATTCACATTTTCTAACTGACCTTCAGATGCTTTAACTGATATTCAGATCCATTAACTAACCTTCAGATACCTTAACTATCCTTCAGATGCTTTAACTGACCTTCTGATGTCTTAACTTACATTCAGATGTTTTAACTGACCTACAGATGCCTTAACTGAATTTGCAGATGCTTAACCGAACTTTGCAGATGCTTTTATTCACCTTCAGATGCCTTATTTGACCTTCATATGCATTAACTGATCTTAGATGCATTAACTGACAGTCAGATACATTAACTGACCTTCTGATGACTTTACTGACCTTCTGATGAGTTAACTGACCTTCAAATGCATTAACCGACCCTCAGATACATTAACTGACCTTCTAATGACCTAACTGACCTTCATGCACATTAAATGACCTTCAGATGCCTTAGCTGGCCTTCAAATGCATTAACTGACCTTCAGATGCATTAACCGACCTTCATATTCATTAACTGACACCCAGATGCATTAACTTGCATTCAGATGCTTTAACTGACATGCACATGCATAAACTGATGAATTAACTTACCTTCAGATTATTTAACTAACCTTCAAACTCCATAACTGACCCTCAGATGCCCTTACTGACCGTCAGATGCATTAACTCCCATTCAGATGCCTCAACTGACCTTCAGATGCATTAACTGACATCAGATGCTTTAACTGACCTTCAGATGCCTTAACCGACCTTCAGATGTCTTAACTGACTTTCGATGATATACCTGATATGGCTGACATTCAACGCTTGAACTGACATTCAGATGCTTTAACTCACCCTCAGTGCCTTAACTAACATTCAGAGGCGCTAACTGACCTTCAGAAGCATTAACTGACATTCACATGCATTAACTGACCTTCAGATTCCTTAACTGAACTTCAGATGCCTGAACTGACGTTCTGATGACTTAACTGACATTCAGATTTTCTAACTGACATTCAATTGCATTAACTGATATCCAGATCCATTAACTGACCTTCAGATACCTTACCTAACCTTCAGATGGTTTAACTGACCTTTTGATGTCTTAACTTACCTTCAGATGTTTTAACTTACCTACAGATGCCTTAACTGACTTTGCAGATGCTTAAACTGACTTTGCAGATGTTTTAATTTACATTCAGATGCCTTAGTTGACCTTCATATGCATTAACTGATCTTCAGATGCATTAACTGACATTCAGATGCATTAATTGACCTTCAGATGTCTCAACTTACCTTCTAATGACTTAACTTATCTTCTGATGTTTTAAGTGACCATCATATGCGTTAACTGACCTTCTGATGTCTTAACTGACCGTATGATGTCTTAACTGAACTTTTGATGTCTTAACTTACCTTTAAATGCTTTAACTGATCTTCTGACGTTTTAACTGAGCTTCAGATGACTTAACTGACTTTCAGATGCATTAACTGACCGTCGGATGCATTAACTAACCTTCAGGTGCTTTAGTTAACCTTCAAATGTCTTAACTGATCTTATGGCCTTTGAATGGATGTCTAAATGTGAAAACTGATCTGTATTTGTTTGAACTGATGTCTATATGGTATAAATTATGACAATGTGACTTTTCGAATGATATTTT
>MJUT01035179.1:159133-177004 GCA_002080005.1 Gigantidas platifrons
TGTTCTCCTGTCAGAGTGCTGCGTCTAAATGAAGAATTTAGGTGTCCACACTGCGTTGATTGTTGAACTGTGAACAAGTTATTCTCATATTGGAAAACTTTAATGTGAACTACTTTTGTTTTATTGATATTTGAACCATGACAAAAAATTATGTTAACATTTCGAAACCTTTCTGCTGTTATTAAATTTGGCTTGATAGCAATTCCTTCAGTCCTGATGCACACATAGGTTAGGAAAAAAACTACAACTCTAAATTAAGCATTTTATCTCAAACTATGTAACTAGAATACATCCATTCAGTTAAAGGGGCATTGTCCGCCAAAGTCGTAAATTTTGTTACCCATAAAAACTATAAGATCTGATTGATGCCTTATTAAAACGTGTTTCTGTAACTTATAAATGTTATGAAATGTACGCGCATCGGGAAAAAAGGTGCAACTGCTCGTGTTTTGAGATCGATCAAGAAATGGACGCTATCTTATTAATTATCGGCATTGTTTACGAAGTTTGCCGAATCGTCATTAAATCAGTACAACAATGCACTTATTTCTTATTTTCTGTGAATCTGCTTTTAGTCCGCGTTAATTACGGGCAAAGAACCATGCAAGTTTGCAGTTAATAAGCGACAAAATACAAATTATTCGTTTTACCTCGTCAAATTATTTGCTTGCAATCAATCAATCGATGGTAATTTTCGTTCTCAAAAGGAGAAAAGTGGTACGATAAGCTGTTTAATGTGAAATATTTACCTTTATATCATCATTTTAAAGCTATTTACCAATTTTCAAAACTATATGTCACCTGCAAATTTGAGAAATTAATTTCAAAATACTTCAACTGGACAAATTTTCATTATCCAGTAAATATATATACCATGCGATACCATTGAAACTACTGTGGACACTGGCTTACTCAAGACACTATGTCCGTCTATGTGATATTTTCTGTCGTATTTGTGCGTGACTGTACGTGACAACCGGTTTTTGATCGAATATTTATGTTCATCGAAAAGTCGTATTTGCACTCTTGGTGTTTCCAGTGGTTGCCAAGACCAATTACAAATTCTTTTTCTGTTTTGGCAACTATAATTTCTTCTGGCAAACTGTTCCAAATATCTACCACTCTACTTGTGAATGAGTATTTCTTCACGTTTAGTCTACATGACTGTTTCTTTAGTTTTTTGTTGTGATCCCTTGTGTTTGCTGGTGTGTTTAATTCCATCATTCCAATTGTTGCATTCGTGTCATAAATTCCATTCAAAATTTTTAATTTTCCCCTCTTGTCCTATATTTTATCGTTGGCATGTTTAGTTTCCTTAGAATTTGTTCTATTTCTCCAGATTTGTATGGGGACCAAACAGCTGCAGCATATTCAAGATGTGGTCTAACTAGGGCTTGGAACAGGTATTTGAAGCTCTGGTCGTCTAGGTACGTGCATGTTCTTCTGATCAGTCCCAATATAATGTTTGCCTTATTTATCTGGTTTTGTATATGCGTACTGAATGATATTGCTTCGTCAACTGATATCCCTATGTCTGTTTTCTCCATCTGACAGTTCCAGTTTGACTTCCTTCCCCTCATTGTCATACAAGTGATAATTGTTTGCCTCTTTTTCAGCCATTTTTCTATTGGAAATTGTCAACACTTTGCATTTGTTTGGATGGAACTTTAATAGCCAGGTGTCTGACCATTTTTGTAGCTCATCCAGATCATTTTATAATTTAATTTTCTTCGTCGTTCGGACTCTTTATTTCCCTAAATATCATGGTGTCATCTGCGAAAAGGTATGTAATTGAGTCAACACAATCTGGCATATCATTTATATAAATGACGAAAAGTATAGTTCCCAGTACGCTGCATTGTGGTTTACCACTAGTAACTTTATGATTTTTTGATTCTGTTCCATTTACTGTGACTTTCTGTTACTATCATTTAAAAAGCGTTCTACCCATTTGATTACGATTTCACTTATTTTGTATCTTTCCATTTTCTTTATCAGTCTTTGATGTGGGACTTTGTCAAATGCCTTGTTAAATCCATATATATTGAGTCTATTCTACCTCCATGGTCAAGGATTTCTGTCCATTCATCCATTATTCTCAATAGCTGCAATGTTGTTGATCTGTCTGATATGAACCCGAATTGTTTGTTACTAAAAAGTTCGTTTTTTATCATATGGCTTACTATTATTACTCTGACTAATTTCTCCATTAATTTGCAAATGACACTTGTTAATCTGACCGGTCTATAATTTCCTGGGTCTGATTTGTCCCCTTTCTTGAATAAAGCAGTGATATTCCTTTCTTTCCAGCTATCTGGCACTGTACCTAAACTTAATGATGTGTTACGGTATATATTATTGTTACCGGTTTCACTCAGTTCTTTGAGCATTTTTGGATGTAATCCGTCGGGACCTGGAGATTTATTTACATTAAGATTTTGTAGCAGTTTCAATACTTCTTATTCTTGAAAGATATTTTCCAAGCAGTCGTGGTCAATATTTGGTATTTCCCCATCTGGTTCATTGGTGAATACACTGCTGAAAAAATTTCTTCTTCTGCTTTTTCTTTGTCTGTTGATGTTTTGTTCTCCTCCCCGTTTTCTTTCTTGTATTTCAGTTCGGATATTGCAGATTTTATGTTTCTCTTTGAATTTGCGTATTGCCAGAATTTGTTTGGATTTTTTTCGCATTTGTTGCTATCTCCTACATATTTGTCTTAGCCTTTCTGACAAACTCCTTAACTTGGTTTCTCATTTTAATATATTCTTGGTATTTCTTGCCATCCTTGGTCTCCATGTATCTTTGCAAACATCTATGTTTCTTATTGATTTTTTTAAATAGTTTTGTCATCTAATGGAATAAATTTGTGTTTCTTCGCCTTAGATTTTGCTTTCGAATTTGTTCGTGCTACATATTTGTTTTTAGCTTCGTTTATTATGTTCATGAATATTTTCAATTGTTGACTTGTGCTTTTTCCGTTCAGTAAATTGTCCCAATCTTGGTTTAGCTCGTTTTTCGTGTTGTCATAGTCACCCTTAAAGTAGTTCTATCTCTCTGAATTATTTTCTTTTAGCTCATAATAAGATTTGAATACAAATTCTAGTCCGCAGTGGTCGCTACTCCCAAGGAGACATGAGTATATAATATCGTCAATCATGTTTTCCTCATTTGTTAATATTAAGTCTAATATACTGGGTTCACTATTGTCCCTCACTCTAGTAATCTCTGTTACATGTTGGATTAGGTAGCTTTCTCTGATACTTTCTGTTTTCCCCACTGCTTGTCCATGTTTTCCAGTCTATTTTAGAAAAAATATAATCTCCTGTTATCAGTAGGTGTGAAACTTCCTTCATCTTCGATACATCTATAATTGATTTGTTCAGTTCCTACAGATTTTCAGTATTGCTGCTTGGACTCTTATATACACATGTCACTAGCATTTTGTCCTTTCCATTTAGCTTAATATTGATCCATATTGATTCCTCAAAGTTGCCTTCAAATTTGACTTTTTCCGCATTCAAGTCTGCATTGATATACATTGCTGTACCTCTAGCGCTTTTAATTTTTGATTCCCCCATAAAAAAGTCGAATCCTTCTAGTTGCAATTCTGCCTTCCCTGGTAAATATCTGCAGTTTTTGGGATAGATCTCCGTTATTGCTATCAGGTCATATTTTTTATCCCGTTCTTGTATTCTTGTTTTTAGTTCGCCAAGTTTATTTGGTGAACTATCTGCATTAGTGTAATAACACTGTAGGCCGATAAAATCCAATACGATATTTACATTGTACTCGCTAAAAACATGGGTTTATTTGAACAGGAGATACATAAAAAAAAATAACTGAAAAGAAGAAACTTATATTTATTGCCTACAGCCACTTGTGCCTACAGCACACCATACATTCATCTTAGGAATTACCTCGGTACCATAGTAATCTCCCTTTAATGCACTCAGTATAATGGCCGGCGGTAATTTCTCCCTGATGAATTAATGGATGAAAGAAATTTTGCAGCTGAAAGTATTGTAACAACACAAAACAAAACATAAGTATGATCTGTTTCTTTAATACGACAGTTCGGAGTTTAGGGAAGAGTTATGTCTCGTGTCTAGCTCTTTGCCGCTAAGAGTACATAAGATGTACATCCGGGTCTCATTTTCGGACACTTTTCTAAGATGGCTGCCGCCCTTTGTTACAGATAGCTGTCATTATCAGCAGATAAAAAACTTTCCATATTATACCTTACTGGGTAGTGGTTGCGTGTTAATTTCATATTCTATGTTATCAGTGATCATTACCAGGCTAGGTTAGGATTATTCATCAGAAGCTGAAACTGCAGATGAAGAAACTTTGCTATATTGTGCAGTATCGCCGCATCGGATGTAATGGCAATGTTCAAAGAGCTTGGGCCATTTTACCGCTGTTTCATTTCACTTGTCAAAATCGATTTCTTGTGTTATTTTTAAATCATCGTATGCTATTTATAGAGATACAAACGTCATGAATTTTACCTGTGAACAGGTATTCCCCCAGCTGTAAGGCCACAACTATTGTTGTCTTCGTTAAATAATTTTTTATATATTGTCTATTAACGACAGCAATTTTTACGCTATTTCTGAACAAGATTGGCATGCTATCGTCATTAAGAAAAGAGAAACATAAGGCTCACATAGAAATATAATATATCAAATAAGATCAGACATAAAACAATATTTATTCTTCATATGAAAGTTTGAAATTATTAAAAATTTACGTGCTTACCAAATATATATATTTCGTGAACATTTGGCAATATCTAACGAATAACGCATGGTTCTGAATGAGAAACATGTGAATATTTGTAGACTGTGCTCATCAACAAAAAATCCTACGAAGCGAAGCTTAAGTCCATGTGGTTTTTTTTTTTTTTTACAGATGATCAAACGGTATGTACACTGTCATTTGTCCTGAATCAAAACGAATTAGTTGTTAGGTTAAGTTTTGTTATGGAGCCGCAACCAAAAGGAATTTTTACAGCGTCACGACACGCTATAGATATTAGACCGACACAGGTCAAGATACAATATATGCACCGGCCGACAACTGAAGTCATATATTCTTAGTATGGACAACACCGAACACCAACTGGTACAAGCAGACCTTGTTTAATAAATATTGACATTCTGGCCTTTTCAGGTATAGCTATAAACGGACCTGCAGTTGTTCTGCATACGACACAAATTCTCATAGTTTTACCAACAGTAACGATTGGAAGTGTAATACATGTAGAAGTTGCACCTGGGGGTGGTGATTTATACTGATCATTTTTCGCCTTTTCTTTGATTTTTCCATTACCATTAAAAACGTATCTACATTGATTATAAATAATTCCACTTTCAAGAAGATAATTGCCTTGACTTTGAAAATATTATATTTGTTTCTGAGTTATTTTCGTCGTTTGGCCTTTTTTATGTTTATGGCATACACAACACTTGATTTTCATTGTTGCTGTAGTAATTATACACGGACATATTTATGTTTTGGTTGACATTTTATGGAATAGCTTACTGTTTATTTTGACCAAAAATATAAAATTTGTAAGCAAAAAAAAAAATACAGCTGTTGACAACACTCGAATCCATAACAAAAATCACACTTCACTTCGCAATTACATGACATCGACCCATCATACCAATTAAGCTACCAAACTCATACTATACGTGGCGAAATTACATATACATATAGCTCATAAGTAAGTGCCCTGTGCGTTTTTTTTTCTAAAAAATTGATTTTTCTATATCTAGGACCTTGACAACCAAACTAAATTTTTGTGGAGGGTTAACAGACATATAGACGATTATAAAAGAAACATATTTCATGTTGGTTGTGGAGGTGCTTCATAGGGGATTCCCTGTTCCAAGTGCCTGAAATCCTTGGAAAATGTACAAATTACGATTTTGTTGATTTTTCATGGTAGTTTTTCTCCGTTTTAATGACCATAATATATGACCATTGTACACAAAAATGTCGAACAGTATTTGTACTTCTTAAATTCATCATTTAATAGCACGTAGTCAATATGTTTGAAATTGGTCCTCCTAGTGAAACAAAATAAGGTTAAAGTGGCCCATCCTCTTTAGTTACCGTAGATGACACTGAACATTTCAGGTGTAAAATTATCTGCTTTATGAAAAAAAATTGAGCAGACTATATTTAATGAAAATGATTGACATTTTATGATTTTAGTTATCACATTAAAAGAAACATACTTCTTTTTTTCACGAAGGTATTTTCCCTGTATCAATGTTAGATTTACAGTAACATAATATACAAATAAACCAATTATTATTTGTCATATTAGAAAAAAATACATAAATAACTGTGGGTATTATTTTTTTAATATTTTCCTGCATCAATGCATCGATTGACAGCTGAAATACTCAAATGCTGCGTCGTTGGCAACGCCAACGACAGCCATGTTGAAAAAACGTTCAACGACGGGAAATAAAATAGTGCTTTTTTACATCCTTTACAAAAGACTTTTTAACTCCGAAGTCCCGTATTGCGTATCTAATTGCATTTAACGCGGACGACTTTTTAGATAACATATGTCCTTGAAAGTATGTGTATCAAGCCTTAAATTAGCTAAAATCTGACGGAGACTTGTGATAATTTTTAATTTTGACCACCCTCGTCATACATTGCAGAAGTGTTCACCTATATACCGGACGAATAACGTGGGTAAAATGGGATCAACATCTCCCGAAATGAACCTGGTGTTCCGCTAAATAAGTCATATATTTTAAATCATTGTAATAATGCTATAATTTATGATTTCACACCAGCTTACCTGAAACCGCCGCATCAGATCCGTGTCCCCCACTTTCACAGGGCCATGTCCCCAAATGTGACCGGGGACACGGTGAAACTGCATTAAAAAAACAAAGACAGAAAACAAACTGCATACAAAAATGTCTTAAAATAAAAAAAATATTTTAGATGTTGGTCAGTTTTAACTCCCTATGACCCTTTTATCTCGGAAACATTTTTGGATGGTGTTTAGACATGCATTGAAATAGCAGATGAGTAGGAGTGGACCAGAAAGTGGGGGACTAGTTTTGAGGGTGGACCAGAAAAAGTGCCCAGGTTTCAAAACAGATAAGCAAAAAAAAAATGAAATAATATTAAAAAAATATCATTTGAATGCATGCTTCTATACTAAAATCCAGCTTTTTTTTAATTTTGCCAAAAGGGGGGTGGGGGCACGTGCCCGTTGCCACCGGCTCATATGTCTCTGATAAAACAAGATAGTTGAACATAAACATAAACATAAACAAAAAATCCATCTTCAATTTAGTTTTACATTGCATTTGTATGATAGTGGTTCCGTGTTCAAAGGTTTTGAAAGAATATTCGTCAGTCTGATCCTACAAAATATTTGAATACTACCAACATCTGCCGAAAATGGTTTAGAATAGTAAGACACAATGCATTTTATTTATTTAACTATTTATTATGCTGTTCATATGTATATCTGCTATTATGTATTAAACTACGAGCAAATTAACCCCATACTAATCTATGATTCTTAATGTTTAAACACTGATTTTGTTGGAAGTACTAAAATAGGAAATAAATGTTTAATTTTATCGACCATTTACAGTTTTATTTCTGTGAGTGTTTGTAAAGATGGTGGCCTCAGTGCACTGCTTTGACTGGGGCCTATGTTGCTGATAAGACGGCCCTGACGTACGTTATTCATCATTTACACTTCATGAACATGTATCGACTGTACATAGCATGGTAGGCCAATATTGCTTATGTATGCTGGTTGTATTAATTGATATGTTCGTAATAAAACTCTTTTCTTACGACTTAAAAGACCATACTTTCATTTTACAGACAGCGGCGTCTACTACCCCCTTTATTATGGTTGATACCACCCACGTACGAGCTTTCAATGTCCTTAGTCCAACAATAAAAGATTCCAAACTATTTTCTCGTAATTTTCTATTCTATTTCATTTAACTTTCCAGTGGATGTCATAGGGGATATAAATGTATTTTTGTATAATTTAATATTTCAAATACTTCCGTCAACTCTAGGCCGTGTCTACTCATATTAATTATTGACTGTACACATGATTGTCTATTTATATTTCAAAGATAAAAAAAAATATTTTTCATATAATATGCCCAATTTTAAACATCAATCAATCAATCATGAATGTTAGGGAACGACCATTTAACTTGAAAAGGGGGGGGGGAGGGAATTCTGTTTTTTTCCTAAAAAAAATATTATGATTTAGAAGGGAAAGAAATTAAATAATCTGTCACAGCATTGGCCACAACAAATATTTTGTTTTACATAAGTATAAAAAAACAAATCTGGTTTAAGAGTATTGTTTTGAAAAAATAAATAAATCCCAAGAGTTGTGCAATAAATCTCAAGTATACTTTATGCCATATCTACACAACTATAAACCTCACTCTATTTGGAATTTATATTAATGATTTCGTTTAGTTTTTCAAACTGTACTTGACCTTTCAGTAATTACGCCCTATTTTTAATAGATATTGTAAGTGTCCCTTATAAAAAGGGATTGCTGCCTCATGTATGTACTGTCACTTGTAAGGATATGAACATTTGATAATAATCACTTAATACTATAACAAAAGCAACGAAAAGCATGCCATATTCCCTCACTGTTAAATGGCTAAAACTTAAGTCTAACTGTGACCTTGACCTTTGACCTGTGACCTTCAAAATAGGCTTCAAGACTTTGTATGAAATAAGTGTCGACTAAGTTTGCTCAAAATCCACTGAAAGATGTAGGCTAGTGTCTTCATAAGGATAAACACCAACAAATGGTTAAAGTTCAAATGTGACCTAGACCTTTGACATTTGAACTTGGAAACCAGTAAGTTTCCAGATGTATGGACCAAGTTTGGTCAAAACGGGATAAAAGATGTGGCCTCTAGAGTGTTCACAAAAATGTTACAGAAAGACTGACAGAATGAAGGACAGACGGACAGTAGCATTACTATAGATTGATTGATTGATTGATTGATTTTTTGGTGTTTTAACGCCACTTTCAACAATATTTCAGCTATATCATGGCGACCAGTTTTAGTGGTGGAGGAAGCCAGAGTACCCGGAGAGAACCACCGACTATGGGCAAGCAACTGGTAAACTTTATCACTTGCGGCTGTTTGTCGAGTGCACCCTTTTTTGTAATTTACAAAGCTGGGAGCGAACCCACGCCGTATTGGTGATAGGCTTGTATGCGTTGTTAGATCCAGCGACATAACTCATTGAGCCACCCAGGCCCCCCATTTAAGATATGTTTCCCACTTTCAAGATTTTATTAAATTGACCAAGTGATAACAAATTTAAATTCTACATGTGTATTAATGAAAAGCAAAGTAGGAAAAAAGCACAATTGTATTCCGTTTCTTATGGAACTAAAATGAAAAAAAGGATTGAAAAAAAATTATGTTTTGACTTGGTAAGAAAAAAAATAATTTAGTTTGATTGCAATTGAAAAAAAATAAAAATGTGTCCAGCTGTTTAACAAAAAAATTCAGATCAGTACAAAAAACCATATCCTCCTCCCTTTTCAAGTTAAAAGGTTGTTCCCTTAAATGCTCAAAAATCTTAAAATAAATCAGTTACCAGCTTGTGACAGTTGTGTCAAAGTCACCAGCGTGTATGGGAGATAACTCTATTTTCGGTGTCTTCTCAAATATATGATCATCTGTGCATTTGAAAATTCCATCTCAATCCCAAGCTTCTTGGTGATAAAGATTGTTTACATTGGATTTGGCCATTTAAAGAATATGACTCCTTTTCCTTTTATCTTTCCATAGTTGTGCTCCTTGTATTTTAATATATCATTGCGGTTTATGCCAGTGTCAGGCAGTGTGTTATTATTATATGCCCACAAAATATCATTGAAATATCTCTTTCCAGAAAAAATGTTCATCAAAATATGTTGTCAAAAATGCCAGAAATGTAACACAATTTATGTGACAACCTTTTTCTATTGAATTTCAAGGGTTTTTAAAAAAACAAAAAATAAATATATTCATCAGATATTATGAAACTATAGAGCAAAATATACGGTAGTGAAAAATAGAAAGCTTTGTTTGGGAAAAAAATTGTAATATTATCTGATCCTCTCTTATACCGCCGTCCCCTTCTCCTAAGACAAATAAAGAATAATCAGAATCAAACGAATACAACTGGAGGACAGAATTTAAAGGAATTTAACAATACAGTTGGGTGGCTGTCTGTGTGTTTTTTTTTCTTTTTTTTCTTTTAATGAATTAATCAAGTATAGTCACCCTGAACCTCCCCACTCCCCAGCCGACCTGAAAATAAAAAAGACAAATGCAGTCATTTGGTAATTTGGACATCCACTGTGTCAATTATAAGAATTCAAAAGTTTTTTGTTATTGGTAATTAGTTATTTTTTTTATATCACAAACAACAAAGAAACTAGCAAAAATGGGTGTGTGGTAACTTTCCTCGACAATTTCATTTTTTTTTTGTCTTTGTGCCATGAAAAACACAAATTTAAATATATTAAAAATCGGACGGTAAAAGTTTGTATAATTTGGTGCAATGATGTCTATATGTCCATTCCTCAGTGTAACATTTTTTGGTGGAAATTAATTGGCAGAAATTTTTTTTAATCCGATTTTTGATACCAAGGTGGTCCTTAGGGCATTCCCCCTTTTCTGCAGTTTCCACTGTTTTGCACGTGATTATCTCCAAACAGGATATTCAGATATACTAGATATTTCATATTTATTCAGCAACAACACTCTCAAGTGTATTTAAGCCAAAATATTCCCTTTCAATCAGAAATAAATGTGCATATCTATTAGAATCTTCCGAAACTAGTATTACCATCTGGCGTCCAGAATACCTTCAAAATTGCTATATTTAGGATGTGCTATGGAGAAAATGGCACGGTGAAAATTTTTGAAACTTTGGCAGATAATGTATTTAGACATAACTATTCCATGATGCAAATTAAAAAAAAAATTATTGATGGGAACATTTTAGGGTAGCCCAGGTCTACACCCTTAAGTAGTTTTTCCGGAAAAAAATATATTTCAAGAAACAATTCGAGAATTTTTATGTTTGAATGCACCACGGTCCTGTATGTTGGTTGTAAATGGAGCAGATGATGACGAAACAACATGTGCTTTTTCAAGGGGGTGTTGCGAAGTTAACGGAACAGCCGTAAATTAAGCCGTTTGTGGAGGACTGCCCATGTGAGAAAATTAGACTTTTTAAGCATAGTTAAGACAAATATTCCATTAAGATTCAAAGAAGGTGTCAAACCAATAATTCACCAATCAGAGCTTAGAACAGTAGTCCCTTTTCAAGAAAAAAGAACCTTTCACTTTGTAGTATTATGAAAACTACTGAATGGAATGGACTAATTAAAATCGATATTTGAAGTTAAATATATATGGATTATTTTGAGCCCAAATGCGATGGATTTAGTTGTATTTTAATACCTCTATGGAGGATTTGATGCATGACCTATAACTATTTAATTTCCCGGGGATGATGGGGCTATTATTAGAGTAGGTGTTTTCCATAGCCTGGCATTTCACTGCAACACTTTAAACATCCCTTGATATTTTCACAGAACGTAGAGGAATTATGTACGTTTCAGAATATGTATGGTCTAGAAAAGGTTAAACTTAATTTCGAGGACTGAATCAGGATAGCCAAAATCGACTTATTC
Source organism: Gigantidas platifrons (assembly GCA_002080005.1). NCBI lineage: Eukaryota > Metazoa > Mollusca > Bivalvia > Mytilida > Modiolidae > Gigantidas > Gigantidas platifrons. The sequence continues at coordinate 170,877 of MJUT01035179.1, forward strand.
TTAAATTTTTTACACTAACTTGAATACATCGCTGGACATTTATAGTCATAGTAACATTGTATTAGATCACTACACAAAAGTTTTTCTATAATTTTCTGAAAGATATTTTCTATGTATGTAGACAACAATTTTAATAAGATAATAACAATAATATGTTTATTTTCCAAATTAAGAGAATAACAGTAATAAACAAACACACACAAAAACAATTACATTACAATCATTGGAAATACATGTATAAGTGAACAAATGAATGAACGACCACTGTGTAGTGAGGAGAGGGTTCAGCTGTTAAAGGGAAGCACCAACTAACGCAATGTAAAACTATTACAGAGATAATCACACAAACTAGATATAACAGATTATACATTTTTTTATAGATTAGAGTTGTCTCTCTTTAATTGTAAACACATTCTCCAGGTCACAGGGTAAAATTTATAAGCACTTTTTTGTCTTTTCTTCATTCGATATTTCCTAATCAAACAATCATTGAACAATTATATTTGTGTTTCTTTATTATTTAATTGCGATTATATTTGATTGGCATTGGCTAAAATAAAGTTGTAAGTTGTCTTGTCTACCCAATCGATGTACCGGGGTTCGCTTAGTATGATTTATCCAAACACAAAATACTAACCTCCCAAAAATTAATTTATTATTATTAAAATACAGATTTATGTAATTAAATACTATACCTTTTTGACAAAATAAATTAGGTGGTTTGAAGTTTGATAGTTCATAGTTTTGTGTGGTGATCATTTGTGTAAATTCGTTGTTAACAAACCACTTTTAGTTTCGTTTTTATCCCTCTCATTCAAGAAGAAATAAAACACTGATGTGGCCGCTGACACACAGAACACTCGCGTATATTGCTCTCTATGATTCTATGAATAACTCCGTAATCATGTAATGTCCTTTTCTTTTCTTTTTTTTTTTTGCTTTTCCATGGCATGACGTATATTTTTTATTTCCTGGTTCACATAGGCTCCCAATACCCGAGTCGATCATGCATGAGACTGTCGAATTATGTCCCCTGGCTCAATTGCTACGTCTCCTTTGCTCAATTAAGAAATAAATCATGGAAGCCAGAATGTGTTTTAAGGTTCAACATGGATTGGCGGATATTAGGCAACAACAATTTTCCTATCGGGGGGAGGGTCTGGGATTTTTTTTGAAAAAAAATTCAGATTTAACATTATAACCGGAATAAAATATATGCTGTCACCGGCTAGAAAAAAAAATTATTGCGCTGCTGAATTCGAGTAGTATAAAGCCAACAACAGGTGAGAAAAAATGTATTTCTTTTCCACATGATAGGGGAAAAAATGTTGCTTTCCTTCTCATGAGAAAAACATATTTTGACTGAGGAAGATTCTAAAAAAAAAAATGTACGAGCACATTGAAAAAGTCTTTGGTTTGACCCGAACCTGGCGCGAATCCACCATATATGACCATATATCACAATTTTGGCTTATTTTTAGCTTTCCCTTATTTTGTACATTCGGAATCGATTCTGTGAAGGTGAGTTTTCCTTAGATTATGCCATTTTACATTATCTTATAAACATCTATCGAGGACATTTGCGTTTTACATACTATGTTCTTGATTGATAGATCATCACACATTTAAGGTCAAAGTTTATATTAATATCTGACCTTTTTACATTTTTGATTGATCATTGATTGGTTGGTATTTAACGCCAAATATAGCAATATTACAGCTATTCCGTGGCACGAACATATTTTATAAATTCATTTTCTTATTTGTTTTTTATCTTTTCTTTTTTCATAAAAATGCGCATTAAAATTAGGTCAAAGGTTAATTAATGTCGTTAGATGATCATGATTGATAGACATACTATTTAAATGTCAAATGGTAAATTTACTTTTAATAAAGCTTACGTTAAAAGGTTAAGTATACTAATTAAAAATTTCGCTTGTAAAAATATACTAAAGTGAAAGAATAAATACCGTGGTTCTAGGATATCATCCCGTGTGTTCATCGTGCATATGCGTCTGTCTTCTTAACAAATGTGAAATATCAAACAGTTATTGCCGTGCCATGACGCGTTTTGGTATACGACGTGTGAAAACAAAATGTTTTTATCAATTCTGACTTAAATTTGTTTGTGCTAAATAGACCACCATATTTATAGGTATATTCTTGTAAAAAATTTGGGCATTGTCTTAGCTAGCAAGGATAACACAATGGCAAAACACCGAATTTCTGAATGAAACCTCCTTCAGGCTCTGATGTTTACGAGCGAGATTTTTTATATATGTTTTTTTAATTTATTATCAAGGCGTCTATTTATGCTGTATAAATAATTTCGTTTTGTCTCGTTGCTGACAGGATATTTATTTTATTTTTGCTCATGACCTGGCCAGAATATTGATTTCGAAAAAAAACTTCCAGATCCCTCTCAGAATCAAATGGCCATCCCCTAAGAGATACATAGGTGGACCCAGATGGGGCAGACCCCCCTTTTTGTGCTATATTATAGACTGATAAAAACGTATTTTAACAGAATATTTCCAGTTTCGTCCTTGTCATTTTTCTTTTTACCATGTCTCGTAATTTTCGCTTTGAATTACATCTCGGTATCTTTTGATATTTCTTAAAAAAAATGGTTTCTGAAATAAAACGGGCCCCCCTTATGGAAATGTCTGGATCCGCATCTGACATACATGTGCATTGTCGTGCCGTGTGGTCTGTCGTCAATAGTTGAATACGGTACAACGATCTCTGTTGTAGATTGTGTAAAATTTTCTGTTTTGGTGAATCAGTGTGTCAGGCCTGCATGTAGTTTAGGAGGCTTTTTCTTATCCTAAAAAAAACAATATAGGTGTCAAACCACTAATTCACCAATCAGAGCTTAGAACAGTAGTCCCTTTTCAAGAAAAAAGTTCCTTTCACTTTGTAGTATTGTGAAAACTACTGAATGGAATGGACTAATTAAAATTGATAATTGAAGTTAAATATATAGGGATTATTTTGAGCCCACATTTGATGGACTTAGTTGTAATTTAATACCTCTATGGGGTATTTGATGCATGATCTATAAATACTGAATTTCTTTAGGATGATCGAGCTATTTCTAGAGTAGGTGTTTTCCAAAGCATGGCATTTCACTGCAAGATTTTAAAGATGCCCTGATATTTTGAAAGAACGTAGAGGAATCATGTATGTTTCAGAAAATATATGGTCTTGGAAAGGTTAAACTTAAGATAAAATGGCCAGGTAGTCTCGAAAAAACACAAATTTATTAGAAAACCTAAAAAGAAAATAATTAGTGGTTTCACACCTTAACTTAGTCCGAGATTCCTCTGCCGTTCGACGACTATTTACATCTTGCTGCTGTCGAACGAAAACAGCAGATGTAAATAGTCGTCGAACGGCAGAGGAATCTCGGACTAATCTTAACTTAAAGCAAAAAATATCAAAATTATCTTTGTTGCTATCATGTTCAAATTAGACTACAAATGTCACAACAGACACAGAGTGACATTTTTCATACAAAAATGTTACAAAATGCATGGTGGTGTGAAATTACATAGTCAAAATGCATGTTATGTAATATTTTGGAATATTGGTCCCACACTCTAGATTTACATGAACACAGGGTATTGCAACTCATTTTATTTTTGTTTATGACTTTATAATTATTGGAAATATGTTATTGAATGTGTTTTTGCAGTAGAAGGGCATATAATATTGAAAATATGGTTGATATTAAGAATTTAAAAGATGTTATCATGCGGCAGTTTGTCGACTTAAAATATAGAATATTGTGATATTATGATTGGATTTTTTTCAATCCTACAAATTTTTGCAGGTAAATTTTCATAGTTTCAGTTTAAATACATGTACAATGTACTCATAAAATAATATAAGGCTATAGAAAGCAGTTTTAATTGAAAATTATGTAGTAGAAACCTGGTAATTTAAGTGATCCCAGAAAAATTATTTTGACTGCTTTGCATTTTCTGTTAATTTTCAAATTGTCAATTTGGATTTCATGTCTTAGAGTATTATTTGGCTGTAACAGTACATTTGAACATGCAGCTTACTGAAACAGTGTAAAATATGACGTGGAAGCATATATTTATTGAGTTTGGGAGAACATTATAGTTGTGCACCATCAGAAATTCCAAGACTTGAATAACAATAAATCATATTTTTGCAAATTTGATGGAATTAGAAGGACTTTCAAAAGATCTATATACAAAAACTTATTTCATGTCTTAAACTACATAATTTATGGGGTAAAAGCATGAATTAACAAAATTAAGAATGATATGAACTCATTTTATGGGACGAAAAAAGGGGGGCTAAATGCAAACATTTCATAGTATTTAGCTATTAAAGATACAACTGAGGCATATACATGTGTTATCATTGCTTATTATGTTAGAAATTAGCTTAATAACTGTAATATATAAGAGAATAGGTAAGTTTTGGTATATTACATAATCTGAACACAACAGCTTTAAATGGAGATGTTTTCAATAAAAATCTTCAAGGGGGTACCTTTGCATTTGAACACTTATACTTGCAAATATCAGACAGCCACATACCTTGTGAGGTTTTTTTGGGTTGATATTGTCTAAGGAATAGAAATTAGGTCAACAAATGGTGAAAGAAACAAGTTTTTTTTGCTCTTTAAGGCAAAACATATAAAAAATATCTTTTGTTGCTATCATGTTCAAATTAGACTACAAATGTCACAACAGACACAGAGTGACATTTTTTCATACAAAAATGTTACAAAATGCATTGTGGTGACAGATTACATGGTCAAAATGCATGTAATGTAATATTTTGGAATATTGCTCCCACACACTGGATTTACATGGGCACAGGGTATTGCAACTCATTTTATTTTTGTTTATGACTTTATAATTATTGGGAATTTTATTGAATGTGTTTTTGCAGTAGAAGGGCATATACTATTGAAAATATGGTTGATATAAAGAATTTAAAAGATTTCATCATACAGCAGTTTGTCGATTTCAAATATAGAATATGGTGATATCATGATTGGATTTCTTTCAATCCTACAAATTGTTCCAGGTAAATTTTCATAGTTTCAGTTAGAATACATGTACAATGTACTCATAAAATAATATAAGGCTATAGAAAGCAGTTTTAATTGAAAATTATGTAGTGGAAACCTGGTAATTTAAGTGATCCCAGAAAAAATATTTTGACTGCTTTGCATTTTCTGTTAATTTTCAAATTGTCAATTTGGATTTCATGTCTTAGAGGATTATTTGGCTGTAACAGTACATTTGAACTTGCAGCTTACTGAAACAGTGAAAAATATGATGTGGAAGCATATATTTATTGAGTTTCGGGGAACATTATAGTTGTGCACCATCAGAAATTCCAAGACTTGAATAACAATAAATCATATTTTTGCAAATTTGATGGAATTAGAAGGACTTTCAAAAGATCTATATACAAAAACTTATTTCATGTCTTAAACTACATAATTTATGGGGTAAAAGCATGAATTAACAAAATTAAGAATGATATGAACTCATTTTATAGGACGAAAAAAGGGGGGCTAAATGCAAACATTTCATAGTATTTAGCTGTTAAAATACAACTGAGGCATATATGTGTTAACATTGCTTATTATGTTAGAAATTAGCTTATAACTGTAATATATAAGAGAATAGGTAAGTTTTGGTATATTACACAATCTGAACAAAACAGCCTTAAATGGAGATATTTTCATTAAACATTTTCAAGGGGGTACATTTGCATTTGAACACTTATACTTGCAAATATCAGACAGCCACATACCTTGTGAGGTTTTTTTGGGTTGATATTGTCTAAGGAATAGAAATTAGGTAAACAAATGGTGGAAGAAACAAGTTTTTTTTCTCTTTAAGGCAAAAAATATAAAAATTATCTTTTGTTGCTATCATGTTCAAATTAGCCTACAAATGTCACAACAGACACAGAGTGACATTTTTCATACACAAATGTTACAAAATGCATTGTGGTGTCAAATTACATGGTCAAAATGCATGTTATGTAATATTTTGGAATATTGCTCCCACACACTGGATTTACACGGACACAGGGTATTCCAACTCATTTTATTTTTATTTATGACT
>MJUT01035198.1:53609-66264 GCA_002080005.1 Gigantidas platifrons
CAATCATTAAAAAGTTCACTTCAGGTAGGGGGTGGGGTATGACCCCCCTGGGGCCTGAGCTATAATGCATTTAATTTGCCTAGTCACCCTGATCATAAATATATATGGTTTAGGGGTGGGGATCGCAATCATTAAAAAGTTCTCTTCAGGTAGGGGGTGGGGTATGACCCTGGGGCCTGAGCTATAATGCATTTAATTTGCCTAGTCACCCTGATCATAAATATATATGGTTTAGGGGTGGGGATCGCAATCATTAAAAAGTTCACTTCAGGTAGGGGGTGGGATATGACCCTGGGGCCTGAGCTATAATGCATTTAATTTGCCTAGTCACCCTGATCATAAATATATATGGTTTAGGGGTGGGGATCTCGGTCACATTTTTAAAACAGATTCCCCAGTGGGGTGGGGCTGAGCCCCGGGGATAAAAAATGCTGAATGCACAACTTTACATTGGCATCTCCACCCATACCACATATTATGTTTCTATCTTATGTAGTTTCAGAGAAATGTGTAATTCTCAAAATATGTACTTTTTCTATAAAAAAAACCATGATTTTACAAGAAAAAAACAATAGATTAATCTGAATTTCGAACTCGCTCTACATAATAGTGTAATAATGCTTCCTACCAAAAATTATGTTGATCGGCCAAAAACAAAGAGTGCTATCGCGTTAACAAAGATAATTCTCAAAATATGTACTTTTTCTATAAAAAACCATGATTTTACCAGAAAAAAACAATAGATTAATCTGAATTTCGAACTCGCTCTAAATAATAGAGTACTAATGCTTCCTCCCAAAAATTATGTTGATCGGCCAAAAACTAAGAGCGCTATCGCGTTCACGATGATATCCATACGCCCGCCCGCCCGCCTTTCGCCAAAACATAAGCCGACTGCAACTTCGTTGCAACTCAGCTAAAAAGGCAATGAAAACATTTTTTCAGTACTTACTCCATGGTAACTGTATCCATCAATTTATATTTGTCTTTGACACCTGAAATTATATTAAAAAAACATAACGAATAAAAATTTTTATACCATTATGGGATTAGTGAGAAATCTTAGATAACTATGGATGTTTTCAAATTGAAAAGCCTGAAGTAAATGTACAGTGAAGTCTATGTTGAGAGACTCCCCTCTTCAACCTAAAATAATTTTGTTGATAAAAATAGTTACAAAAGCTACATCTGTCTCTTTCATTTTTTTAATTTCCATTCAAGATATTTTTTCTTTAGTAACAGACACTAACATGTTTGTATTATAAATCCATAAATGTCAATAACAAACTTTGCTGAAACACTTGTACCAATGAACTAGAGTGAATAAGAAAATGTGAAACTAATTAACGAATGACCTCCCAAAAGGATTGCTTAAAAGATACTTAAACCGGGACCACGGGTATAAATAGCTGTGGGTGGAGCAAACCTTCAGATTCTTCATTATTTTGGCCATGGTTATCTCGAGGAGGAAAAATCAATGATAGACAGTTTCACAGTTACTTTTGGAGCAAAATATTTGACAGGCATGTTACTAGTGTTCCTCCCTCCCAAACTTTCAGTTGTATTAAAAGTTAATATTCTTCATCAGTCTAAAAACTACAAAAATCACTTAAAAAATTAAAATTTCTGAGGTATGTGACCTTTTAATAGGTCACGTTGGTCATGTGACATACAGTTTCATAAATATGCTGTTTATATCAACGGGAATTTTTTATGATAAGCTCCGCCCTCAATTTTGTCAGTAGGCACTACCGCAAATTCCCCTTTAAGCTTGTAAACATTTTACCTTGTTTTCATGGCATTAACTTGATGTCCTGTTTTAATTTTCAATGAAAGTCTATTTCTTTTTTCACTATAAAGAAGTTCAACATACCCCAAGTGTAATCAAGGACAGACAAATCAATTTTCAGTTTTTCTACAGCAAGAGTTATCTTCCTTGAACACATGTCAATATCAAGCACAGCATGAAAAGATCTTTTGAGGAAATCCACATATATACAGCAATCTACTGCAGTACAACTAGATAACAAAGTATATGAAACTGGTCCTGATAGCTCTGGTAGATCTAACTGGCTTGATGGGCAATCTATAATAAACATTTTTATTAATTTCATAAATATTTCAAAAGTAATAAAGGTTGAATACTACAAATTACAGGACAATTGTAATTTCTCAACATTGAAATAAAATAAAAGAAATATATAAAAACAATTGTAGTCTAAGCTATGAAACAGTTGAACCTTGTATATAACTCCATTTGTAGTAGGCTTCAGCTTAATTTATTGCAGATAACATGAATATTCAGATATTTTGAAGTAAAATCATTAGTTTCTTCTATACTACAAGGTATGACACTTATATCATAGGTATATACAATGTTCCATCATTAGTTTCTTCTATACTACAAGGTATGACACTTATATCATAGGTATATACAATGTTCCATCATTAGTCTCTTCTATACTACAAGGTATCACACTTATATCATAGGTATATACAATGTTCCATCATTAGTTTCTTCTATACTACAAGGTATCACACTTATATCATAGGTATATACAATGTTCCATCATTAGTCTCTTCTATACTACAAGGTATGGCACTTATATCATAGGTATATACAATGTTCCAAAGAGAAGGAAACACAATTTCAAAAGAAATTGATTTCTTATTCAAAAGTTGATATCCCATGTGTAATTATTTTTGAAGTCTCCGACACAATCCTGGATATATCCTTGATAAGCATACTACGGTTGATACATATGTTTAGCTCAAAATAGATTTCTCATTGCATATGAAATTGATATGATATTGCTGTGAGAAATTCATTCTCAAAAACAAATCAATGATGGCATAGATTAATAATAAATGTGTACTGTACAAAACCTAATACGGTACTGCCTATTACATATAGATTCTCCTTCAGTTGCCCGTGGGTTACGATATTTCTCCACTCAAGAGAGCTAAATTAAAAATTTTAACCACAAGTCGTCAGGCGAGTGGTTAAAATTTTTAATTTAACTCTCGAGAGTGGAGAAATATTGTAACCCACATGGGCAACTAAAAGATAATTTGTTTCACCCATTATTTAACACAAACTTTATTTCAAAATTTGAAATTAATGCATTTAAAATTAATGTGGGGAAAGGCACAAGACATTTTAATTCTTTAGAGGATTACATATTTTTCCACCACTGGTTCAGCAGAGTTAAAACGCCGTAATAATGGGAGAAATTTGTATTCACATTAGGTACATATAATCATTTTATCTAAAGCTTCAACCAAATACAGTCACCATGATATAGCTGAAATATTGTTGAAAGTGGCATTAAACACCAAAAATCAAATCAAATCAATCAACCAAATACAAACCATTTTTCCAGCCAGATTTAGCTGGAGTATAAACAGAGCTATGTCTATCACACTGTGGGTTCTCTAAGTATTCTGTCACACCCAAATGTTCTAAAACTTTGTGAGATAACTGTACTGGAAAGCTGCTGACCAATGGAAAGTCCCTTCTCCTTCAGGAAATCTGTCACAGAAATACCTGTAACAAAATATAAAATTTAAGTATACATTATAGGATATCATTTAATAAATTAAAGACGGAAATATCCATCTTTTATTTTGTTTTCTGTTATTCTATCGGCCTGTCAAGACTTGTCAAGTTAAACTTACATCTAGCTATGCAAGCAGTGCTGATCACAGATCTAGTTGTGCATTTGATTCTCAAATAAAAGGCCGTTGGCCACTGGTCCCCCGACGCCAAGGTTATATGGTAAGATTAAATTTTGAAACTACTGTAAACTAGAGGTTCAGGTGAGCTTGTATCACTCACCTGACTTAAATAATTCTGAAAGGGGACCACCCAAGGACCATTTTGAAGTAAAAAAAGGGGAGTAACTCTGGTTAGATTTGTTGAATTTTTCATTATCGAACTTGACCTAGATATTCACGAGTTACACTTACATACCAAACCTAGTTTCAATCTGACTATTTATTCCCAAGTTATCATTTGGAAACCAAATATTTAGCAATTTTGAGGTATAAAAAGGGGCACAACTCTATTAAAAATTGTCGAAAAATTATCAATATCGAACTTGACCTAGATATTCATAAGATACACTTACATGCCACACCTAGCTTCAATCTGACTTTTCATTCACAAGTTATCATCTGGAAATCCATTCGGGACACACAGACGAAGTATAAAAAGGGATGTAACTCTGGTAAGATTTGTCAAAAAACGATCGCTATCAAACTTGACCTTGATATTCATTAGATACACTTACATACCAAACCTAGTTTCAATCTGACTATTTGTTCCCAAGTTATCATCTGGAAACCAAATATTTAGCAATTTTGAGGTATAAAAAGGGGCATAACTCTAGTAAAAATAGTTGAAAAATTGTCATTATCGAACTTGATCTAGTTATTCATAAGATACACTTGCATACCACACCTAGCTTCAATCCGGCTTTTCATTCACAAGTTATCATCTGGAAACCAAGCACACGGACGTACGACACCCATTTCTATAGTCCCCTTCGACGAAGCGTCGGGGGACAATAAGACATGTAAAATGTACTAGATTCTTCAACAATAACATGATGTTTACTATTCTTCACTATGTTTATCAGTGACAAGTCTGTGCTTTTTTTCTCTGAGAATTCGGATTTCCTGACTGTTAAAAGATAACTGAAATACTGTTTAACGTTCCATTCAAAACCAATATTGCTAGGAAATCTATTATTCTAGTTTGTCAGCGACTTTCAACAGATTTTCCCTGGTTAGACCGGTTTCCTTCATCAATAAAACTGACCATCATGACATACAGTTAAAGAAATACAGTAAAACCAGCCATAAGAAACACTGAAGGGAAAGGGGAAAATGGTCTTTTAATATAGGTGGTCTTTTCAGGAAGGTCCAAATTACATAAAATGCACTAGAAATCTCAGTATTTTCAAAAAGTACATTACTTACCAGAAAAATCTATATTCCAGTCACATCCAATCTTTGGTAGATACATCTCTCTGAACACCTCCAAATTTACTACACAGGAGTCTGGTTCTAAACAAACACCGACGTTCATATTCACCACAAATTTCTTTTCAGCCACCAAATCATATATGGAATAGATATTAAAAGAATACCAGAATGTATTATTTTATTTCTTAGATTAATTAAATAATTACGATGAATCAATTAAGAAATTTAATTTCCTTCCTCTCAACTTCAATTGTTCAAGCTCATTAATGTATCAAATCTGATTAAAATCACATCTCTCATGTGCTCTCCTTTACTGATATGTAAAGGCTTAGTAGAAACCCCATTACGGGTCACATATGTGTGACCTTATGTTACCGTACAATGTAAATGCCAGTTAGGTGACTATGAAAGGGCCTTAATTTAAAATGAATCTGCTCTGTTTCCCATGAGCAATCTGAAAAAGGTCATAACCTGTACATGTAACATTTTATGTTATCCTCCATAATATTCTTTCCGGCAGATTATTTTAATATAAAATATTATCCTTGGACAATATTTCAATATTAAATTTCTTCCAATGATATTATATATTTTCCAGATGAGGAGGAAGAAATTTAATATAAAAATATATCCGTGGATAACATTGCACCTAATAACTTTTCTTTTGGCCCTTTTATTTGCATACTGAGAGTACTTTTGGTCTTGTATATATGCAACAATATCTTCTTCCATTATTCAATATCGACTGTTACCAATGAAGCAAATTTTTAATATATTTAAACTTACATGACTCTATTGATTTTATAATGGGTTTGAAGATTACTCAATCTGTCATTTAAATTGACAGTGTTCTGACTATAATATGATATTTTCCGTATAATATATTTACCTGTAAATTTTATTTATAAAATATTTTCCAGATGGGCGAAATGATTTATTAATCAACGTCGGAAATAATATTATATACCTTAGTTTAAAATATTATACGGATTAGCACATTTGATGGATCGGTTGATTTATCAATGAGCGTCGGAAATAATATTACAGATGCGTCTCGTGATTTAATAATCAGCGTCGGACATAATATTACATACCTTAGTATAAAATATTATCCGGATTATTTCATTTGATGGTTCAGGAGGTGATTTTTCATTAATCGTCGGAAATAATATTCAATTCAAATATTTTATTGAAATAATATTACAGATGCGTTTCAAGATTTAATAATCAGCGTAGGAAAAAATATTATGTACCTTTTTATTGTACACTAGGATACTTTTTTTATAGCAATGAAAAGTATTTTATTATAAAATATTTACCGTAACATAAAATTAAATATTAAATTCTTTCCACCGGATAAAACTTCAACCGAAAAAAAATTATGTCTTACATATTCATCATATCATTTCTACAATTTTATTTTAAGATAAAAAGAGAAAAACATTTATTAATTGTAGTTCTGATTTTACTTTACATCCTTAGTTAAGCTATCACATTATACATCTGTTCCTATAATAATTGCTGTGACTCTTAAGTAACATTTAACACATTAAAGATATATAATTTTCAACACCATGGTACATATATTTTGCTACAATGAGTTATTAATACAATTTTTAAAATGTTCAAAATAATCCATATTTATATATTAAGACCGTACATGGCTGTAATTGTATTATAGTTAGATTTATATCAAGCTACATTTGTATATGCAATCAGTCTCGATGTAAGCTACTTTTATTCCGGTGTGTAGAATTCCCGGTTAGGGTTAGCATGGAAAAAATAACCTAGTGCAATAATTCCTTTGGAAATTATACACTAGTGTAACTTGTCCTCTGGAAAGAATACATTGGTGGACAGAAAACACTGTTACACCTGTCGTTAATAAAGTTGTGAGTTTGTATCCCATCCATGGCAAGGTGTAATCGATACAACATTGTGTGATACAGTTTGACAACTAACTTCTGGATGGTAGGTGGTACTCTTCAGACACTTTGGTTTCCTCCACCAATAAAACTGCCAATAATGATATAACTGAAATATTATTGAAAATGGCATTAAACACAACACAAACCTAGCCCTATTCTACATACTTACTCAATCATGATGACATTAGCCAAGCTGACATGCTGTACAGTACCTTTAGAAAAGAGTAAATATTTTATCAAAACAATATATATATATTCTCATCAAATCTTCCAAAATAGACATAATTCTACAAGAAATAAACAATCTATATTTTTATACATTTTACTGATTCCACAAGACAAAATTATAGTAGCTGTTGTGAAAAACATATCTTCATAAATATTATTTTTATATATTTTTAATTAATGAGCTAAAAATAACATGGTATATACTGTACTCACCAAAATCATAGTCCAGATAAGAAACATCTATTCCATATCTTTCAACTCCCAGTTTGATTCTATTAGAACAGGCATCCAGTAAAACGTAGACATGGAATGATCTCCTTATAGGCTTGACTTCTACACAACACTCTACCCCTGTACAGTAATCAGGGATGTGGCATGTCAATGGGCCTGTCAATGGAGGGACAGGAAGGTCTACTGGACAAGCTATAAATAGAATACAATATAATGTACAAAAGGAACAGACTCTCTACCCTACCCTACCACTGCACAGTAGTCAGGGATGTGGCATGTCAATGGTCCTGTCAGTGGAGGGACAGGAAGGTCTACTGGACAAGCTATAAATAGAATACAATATCATCAGACTCCCTACTATACTGCTGTACAATAGTCAAGAATATGACATACAATTTTTATAAGATTGTGATTTTTGCATTATACTGTGAAAAGTTGTTTTAAACCCATCACCCATGTATTGTCTTTACAAAGTGATTTCAAACCCCCTCAACTTTTCCTGGTACAGATAATCCTTACAGGAATGAATGCATTAACTTTTATCAAGTAAATCAGTTTTGCCTATCACAACATAAATTGTCAATTGTCACCCGTATCGAGTTTACTCAATACAACTTTATGTGATAAAGTTGTCAGCAACTTGTGGAAGGTTAGGGCAAAGAAAATCGTATTCCATACAGAAAATTTACATTGCAACATTCAACTCATGATAAACAATAACTTTAGACAGTTTAAAAAAATAATCAACCTTTATTCCATCCATTTACTGCTGGGCTGTAAGAGGACAACTTCCTGTCACATGGTGTTTCTTCTAGAAACTGAGTGACTCCCATCTTCTCTAATAACAGGTCTACAGCATACGAGGGAAGTTGATCCATCAGGTTCAGGCCTAGACTCTGGGTAAAATTCTGTAGGGATATATACCTAACACAAATAAATAAAATTGATTGAAAAATCAAGTTTTTGAAGTACCGGTATAAATTGTAAATTATACTGTCAAACTTAGAAAACATGAAGTTGGATCAACCATTTTCTTGAATAACTAAAAGTATCATTTGGCTGCTTCAATCATACTGTGGTGGGTAAATTGTTTTACTAAAATACCACAACTGGATGGGTAAACATTCTTTTAGTAGAATATCTCTCTTATGTCTATTTATAACATTGATACCATCTTTGCCTAAAAAATCAATATTCCTTATAAATCTAACAAACATTCAAACAACAGCCATATAAAAATCCACTTCCTGATTCCAATGTGTAGTTTACTAGATAAAGTGAACTTAGACTTATACAATGTACTTGATTTGGATTTAAAAAAACAGATAAGGCTTAGGGTTAGGGTTATGGTGTTTAATGCCACTTTCACAATATATTAGCTACTGTAAACCAACTTTTATTCGCGTGCTATAAACCTTCGTGACTTTCGCGGTAGAGTACAAAATCGCGAAATTAAGTTGATTTACAGTATATCGTGGCATTCAGTTTTCTTGGTGGCGGAAACCCAGAGTACTAGGAGAAAACCACTGACCTGCCGAAAAACAGATAAAAGTAATTATGTAACAGTCAAATTTATTGTGAAAAAGTAATAATATAAAACATATTTATTAGGCCATGCAAAATTAATTACTTGGTTCTCGGGCCCTTTTTTGTCAAAATTTTTTATCCTTTTACTGCTGTAAAAAGTGATGAGGGAGGCATTTTTTCTTCTTTTTTTTTTGGTGAAAAATATGGCAATGTATAAATCTTTTCATTACTTTATTGAAAATTTCAATTTTATTTCTTTCGATGGTGGCAGAAACATCACAAGTGGTTAATTTTTATGGAAACGTCCAATCCGCTGGTCCCAACGTACCATTTTTTTTATCTCCGTAAACAATTCCAATAAGATACAAGCTTCGGAGAAGCCCCCTATTATGTTCCCTGGTAAAACTGGCAAACATTTGTGCCTAATTTGCACAGAAACGATTGACATTTTGTCTAAATGTCAAACGGAAACACGTTTTTTATTTATACATTGTCATAACGATGCTTTAAATCTCATTTAAGCATGATGCGTTTTAAAGCGTTTCACCGACCACGCGATATAAGAGAAAAAACGGATGCGGTTGTTTTTTCCGTACGGACAGCGCTACCGCATTAAAAAATTTGTTTTTACTATTTTTCCATTAAATTCGGCAATGCAGCGACGAATTTCCACATGCGGGCGGGCCTGAGAACCAAGAAATTAACATTTTATGGCTTTTTTTTAATTGTGACTTTCCTCCACCAATAAAACTGACTGCTACAATATGACTGAAATATTGTTGAAAGTGACGTTAAACACAATAACCCTAACTCTAACCCCTTATGACAGAACGACCTTGAAAGAATGTCAGTTACAATTCAAATTGTTGTCACAACAGATCTTGATAATCAAAATTTGTTCAAAGACATGCAGGAAATATATACTGAAGTTGGAATTGAACAAACACTTGTTTTTTCTTTTAATTGCACAGATCATTATGATCATAAGTAGGGAAAAAGTCAGAGAATCTCAAGTCAGAAAAATACCCCAGGACGCACAGTTATAAAACATTTCAGTATGAGTTTCAAATTTGTACTCGAAAATTATCCAATCAGAACGCTGTATTTATTGGACATAACATTCTAATTTTTCCAGTAGGAGTTTTATGCTCGTACTCAACAGTTTTATGACTGTAACGCAGAATGGCAGGAGTATAATTTACATTCCCATCAGAAGAAGCCGTCAGAATCTGAAAACAAGTTTAGATTTCAATAAACATTAGCTAAATGGCCGAGGATTGATGGCAAGACAACATAATTTCTTTGAACAAACTAACATACTGATGTCCCTCATTTGTACTTACTTGGAAATGAAAATCCACTTTCTAGATTACACAGTGGCTTAGGAAGTCTGACTTCTGTTAAGATAGGAATGTTCAGTACACATGGTCCGTTGGCTTCAAAACATACACTGATGTCCATATTAACTAAGAATTGCTTCTCTCCCTTTAAATCATCTATAGTATACCTGGTGAATAGAAATTACCTCATTATGATGATTTATTTAACACATATACAGGCCTTTCAATAAGGGGTGGTACCAGGTACTTTTACTCACTTAAAATGGTAACTGGTACCTCCTAATTTCAAAGAGCGTTGCATATGATATTCATGAAAAAAAAATTAAATTTTAAGAAAAGGTAGCCAAGTGAGGAGAGTGAACAGTCATGTATATGTGTGTTTGATATGTTGATACTAACTCTCTAAAATTTTCCATTGGATTTTGGGACTGTTCTGACACTGTGGAATATTCTATTTTTCGTTTTATTTTAAAATGGTCATGGAAAAAAACCATACAAATTCTTCTTTTAATTAGTTTGTCCTCATCTTACTATATAAATCAATAGCTTAATCATAATCTGTCTGTAATTTTTAATTTCTGTAAGCTAAATTTGAGATATGTATACTACAAGGTTAAATTAAGATTATTGAAAGTATTACTCCAGTGGAACCTGTCTAATCCACCACACAAAGGGACAAGGGAAATGTGTCGGATTGGACAGGATGTCGGAATACTCAGGTTTTTAGTTTTGCTATAAACAAAAATACTTTGGGACCATAAATTTTTGTCGGATGTCAGAAAACTCATGTGTCGGATTACCAAAGTTCCACTGTATTAAGATTATGTATCGAGGAGCATATTGTCTTTATTTGACTACAAGTTAGTAGCTAGTTTACTGTAGGCCAACAATATTTTTATACTCACGTGATGAACTTAACTTGACATTTCAGAAGAATGGGTCATATAGATCACAAGTTATTTGTGGTTTTCTAAAACCTAGAGATCTAACTAAGTGAGTGCATGCATTTCTCGAATAACCACCATAAAAAATATTTAGATCAAAGTAAATAACTTACTCTATTCTAATAACATCCAAAAGTTTAAAACTTTCTTTCTTTCCAAATTCATAATTCAACAGTGACTGATTAAATGTTAGTTTCTCAATTCCAGCTGAGAATTTGTAGTTACAGGCATCCAGTATGACGTAAACATCTACTGATTTACTTATCTCCTTAACCTCTACACAGCACTGGATCCCTGTACAGGTATCAGTTAAGTGACAGGTAACAGGACCACTCAGTTGTGGGAGTCTGGATTCAAGATTCAATTTACATTCTGTAAAAAATATTTCAAGGCATACTTTATAATGACATCATGCACTGTTATTGTGACAACCGGAACCTTTGAACCGTAATGAAAGTGGGAGGTTGGGCACCTTAAAATCTGATTCAACCCACCATTTCTTTAGAAATGACTGTACCAAGTCAGGGCCATTGCAGTTTTCCCAGTTTTCTGGTTGTTGACTGATTTTGTCTGTTTGTTGATTTATGAGTTTTAACTTTCCCTTTAGAAGATTGCTTGGTGTTCGGTAATTTTTTTTATTACCCTTATATACAATATTTTTGATAACATATTTGATTTTTAATCCCTACAGTACAACACCATTTTCAAATTTACTAATTGTAGCAATCAGTTTTATAGTAAATGGGAATCAAGATAATCTAGAGAAATTCATCAATCTGCCGTAACCAGGGGCGACAATCAAATTCACAAACTATAATGGTAACAGATAATGTATAGGTAGAAATAATAAATCAAATTACCATACGATCATGGTCAAGACGGCTCTCTAAATGCAACTGGTTAACAAGGTTAATGAAAAACTCCTTAAAACAAGAAATGTGTGTATCACAAAATACGCCCGTCCATATATAAATTATCAAACGGTATAATGGTAATGACCCCAAAATTAATAGGGTTCTTCCCCTTCCACAGGGGAATCATGTAGCCAAGTTTGGTAAGGATCCATTATACAGAACTAAAGTTATCGTGTGGAAACGATCCTATTGTCAAAAATTATATTCATAGTTACGGTGACCTTGACCTTTGACCTAATGACCCCATAATAAATAGGGTTCTTCCCCTTCCACAAGGGAATCATGTGGCCAAGTTTGGTAAAGATCCAATATACAGAACTAAAGTTATCCTGCGGAAACAATCCTGTTGTCAAAAATTCTATTTACAGTAGTGGTGACCTTGACCCTTGACCTAATGACCCCAAAATAAATAGGGATCTTCCCCTTCCACAGGGGAATCATGTGGCCAAGTTTGGTAAAGATCCAATATACAGAACTAAAGTTATTGTGCGGAAACCTGTGTGGCCGCCCACCGCCCGCCATACCCAATCACATAATACGGCCCGTCTCGAGAC
>MJUT01035198.1:125504-139272 GCA_002080005.1 Gigantidas platifrons
CAGGAACTGCTTTCCCTTCCGGTGCACCTGAGTTCACATCCGGTTTTTATTGGGTTCGTGTTACTCGATCTTTAGTTTGATATGTATGTTTTGTTGATTTGTCCTTTTCTACTTTTTATTTTGGTCATTGTGTTGTCCGTTTTTTTATATACGGATTCTGATTACCCCTTTAGCATCTTCAAACTCTTCTTATACAAAAGCAATGTTCCTTTCAATTTTATTTACTAATACAACAAAGTTTAAAATAATAAATGTGTACTCCAGTAATGAGATGGGTATCCCATCAACAGATTTAACCCCGCCATTGTGTTGTGCTTGTCCCAATCCAGCGCCATACGTCTTGGTCTTTTCTGTGTTCCATTGTTTAAGGTGAGAGATGGTTGTTCGTGTTTAAGGTGAGAGATGGTTGTTCGTGTTTAAGTTGAGAGATGGTTGTTCGTGTTTATGGTAAGAGATGGTTGTTGGTGTTTAAGGTAAGAGATGGTTGTTCGTGTTTAAGGTCAGAGATGGTTGTTCGTTTTGTTGATGTTGGTGGAATTGTTGACCATCATTCACTGTTTAACTTTCTTTCTAATATGAGACAGGCACAACCTGTTTAAGGACGAAGCCTATTTGATGATAATGACAATTACATTAAGTGGGAGGCCTCCTAAAATACAGATGAAAATTGAAGAAAAAAATGTTTGTAAATTTAGATCTATTTTGAACATCTTGTCCATAGACGGAAAAAAAGAGGGGTGTTTCTGGTCACGAAACTCAGAAAATAAAATTCAAAAAATCACGATTCACGGAAATTCAATTTTGCCATTTTTGAGAATTTCACAAATCACGGCCAATCAATAAAACTAGAGACATAAATCGAGGATCACGAGAATAAAAACAAAATACCCCAATCACAGATTATGAAGAAAAAAATGGTGAAAGACACATTTTTGAATCACTCGTGGAGATGATTATAGGTTTCCTGTATACATAAAAACGATGCAGAGCTGTTCTTCAATGTTTGACACCAGCTCACAAAGTTTTCAGAGACAGGATGACCAGGAAGTGCTTGCAGACGAAATATACATCATATGTGTATTGCACACTAGAAAATGACGTCATCCATGTACACTGAAAACGATCATTTCTCGTACCACGCGATTTTGATATTATAGTTTTCTTTTAAAGGGGCATTAGCTACGATTTTGACCAAAAAATTATATGTTTTGGAAATTGGTAAATAGCTTTAAAATGATGAAATAAAGGTAAATACTTCACATTAAACACCTTATCGAACCACTTTCCACCTTTTAAGAACGAAAATTACCATCGATTACTTATTTGCTTGCAAGCAAATAATTTGACCAATCTTTTTCCGTATATAAATGACCTTACAGGTAAAAATGAATAATTTTTATTTTGTCGCTTATTAACTGTCAACTTGCATGGTTCTTTGTCCGTAATTAACACCGACTAAAAGCAGATTCACAAAAAATAAGAAATAAGTGCATTGTTGTACTGATTTAATGACGATTCGACAAACTCCGTAAACAATGTCGATAATTAACGAGATGACGTCCATTTCTTGATCGACCTCAAAACACGAGCAGTTGTAGGTTTTTTCTTCGATGCGTGTACATTTCATAACATTTATAAGTTACAGAAACACGTTTGATTAAGGCGTCAATCATATCTGATAGTTTTTATGGGTAACAAAAAATTACGATTTGGCAGATAATGCCCCTTTAAGTTTATTTCAATTGAAGAATTGAAATGGTTACATATTTGCGAATTTTCTATTGAAGAACTTTTTATTTTGTTTTTAAATACCACTTTGTTCCATAATTGCATGCTTCCGGTGAAAAGATTCTTGGCTATCAATACTATAGGAGTATGACTTAAAATTCGTATACACTATAGTTAAAAGGGCTTCGCCCTTTATAATTACATATTATATTTTTGTCAACACAAGTTTGTTCTGTTTGATGGGGCGGAATAATAACAAACTACATGTTTGAAATGAAATTTGTCATTTATTTATATAAATGACGGAAAAACTACTAGTAATTATTAACATGTATTACATAATATAAAGATATCATGATCAACAATATAGCATATTATTATAACCAACAGACACGGTACTTCTAATTAAAGAACCAAGCAAATCAAAGATGGAGAAACTATGCTTAAAACATCATACAAAGTTATTATATGACTATAAATATTTCTTTTATCTGATTGGCTGACGTCCCTAGAAACGTTCTTTGATAAAACGTTATATTCACCTCACGCGACATAATGCGCGGTGAATATAACAGAATGTATGACTATTTCATAAATTAATTTATCCGTAGTAATCGGAATGTTACGTATTATTTTAGTATGACCCTTTCGGGGATTCGTCACAAAAAATTGCATCCTGGGAATCCTTTCCTTCTCCGACTCGAAGCAGACGAACGTGGAAATTGGATATAAAGAATACAAATTACGAAATCTGGTTTGATCGAATGCCATCAGTTGTCAATCTCCTGAGAATTTTTAATTTCTTACTTGTAATATGCATGTTGTATCTTATTTCATTTAAGTTACTGTAAGTTAATGATTTATCTGCGTGAATTTAAAAAAAAAAAAAATGTCATGCACGATGCAGACGGCTCAAAAGCGTCCTACATTTTAAGCAATTTGGTTTAAAAAAAAAAAAAAACAAATATTAATAATTTCGCTATTTCAGTATATTGTGTTTGCTACATTTTATGATTACTGTTATTATTCATAGAAAACTTGGATTCCAAGAATCCACGGTCACAGCTACACACATGACGCGCACACAAGTCGCCCGAAGTTGGGCTGAAGAATTACAGAATTATACATTGTTTATGTTTGTTTTAAAACATAAATAAATGAAGATAAACTTCACACACAATAACTTATAAGATATGAATGACATACAGTTTATCACAGCTACACGAAAAAGGGGGGGGGGCAAAGGAAAAAAAAATAATCAAGAGGAAGTCTTCAGTTTACAACTTTCCTGTACTAGTTTCTATCGCTTAAAAAAATATGTTTTGATTGTAGTAGAAAAAGATTTAATAAAATGTATAATACATATGAATAATATTTGACTGTTTTAGCTGACAATAGCCATATAAGTTTGGATTCATAATTTCAGATGCTTCAAATTCGTGAATTTATCTATCTTTTTTTCTTCTTCTCTGTAGGTGAGACAAAATGCTAAGAGCAAAATCCACAAGGAAAAGAGTTGCCTCTGCCGTAGCCAGAGAATGTGCGGAAATGTCGAGGGCGTCTGTTGAATCTTCCAAAAATAAAAAGCGAATCCGAAGGGAAGCCAATGGAATTCAGGACGAAGCCAACCCCAGTGGTTCAAGTCAGGCAGACGTTAATGTTGAGGCGTCAGTAGGTGAGGTTATTGTTACAGTAGATCAGGGTAGTCCTCATGAATCGGCATTTGTTCCAAGCATTAACCTTGACCCTGTACATACTAACCTGGGGGCCCCTAAACCAGTTGATAGTATAGAAAATTCACTGGGTTTTGGAATTTCACACCAGGTTAAAGAAAAAAATATAAAGGGCGAATATGTCGAAATGAGTAGTTTATTGGAGAAAAATCAGTATGAGAACGGGGAACAGACAGTCTCTGTTGTTAATGGGGAGCTAGTAATCCAAAAAATCAGGAAACAAAATATCAACAATGTTGAAATATGGACTGATGCCTTCATTAATTTCATTGGTATCTTTTGCTCTGTCCACAAAGATCGCTGTAATGAATTATTAAAGTACATGTATACGATCAGACTTGGTGCAAAAAGATCAGCAGGTCATGGTTGGGTTCATTACGATGAACAATTTAGGTTGAGAAAAGCACTTAATCCTTCAAGCTCGTGGGCTGTTGTGGATACTGAGCTTCGGTTACTATACATGAATAATTCGGGGAAAATCTATGGCTCGGGTGGAGCTTTTAATATTGGAAATTCAACTGTGGTCAATAGGGGGAGCCGAGTTGGCTCAAAATGTTACGCTTTTAACTATGGTGGGTATTGCCATAGGCAATTCTGTATTTATAATCATGCATGCTTAAGATGTGACGGGTCTCATTCACTTGTAAATTGTCCCCACCAAAACACGGGGCGAGTAACGGAGTTTCAGAGACCCCAATTTAAAAATATAAGACAGGGTAATTCTCAATTTAATATTAACAGATTTTCAAGACAGTTTACCCCAAGACATGTTAACAATAACCGGTATGGCGCCTCACCAAGACCACGATTTACTAGCCCGGTTATGGGACAAAGGAAATAGTCCAATCAACTGTAACGCTCTTGAGATTTTGATTAAAGATTATCCATTGGAAGATGTGAAACTTGAATTAGTAAACGGGTTTAAGAATGGCTTTAGACTTCAATATAATGGCCCCCGCATTTCCGTTATGTCAAGAAATTTATTATCCGCTGAATATAACAAATATGACACATTGAATAAACTCTTAAAAGAGGTAAAAATGGGTAGAATGTTGGGGCCCACCAAAAAACCTATTTCTAATCTAAGGGTGTCTCCCATAGGATTAACACCGAAGGACGACAGGACTTGGCGGTTAATTACAAACTTGTCGCATCCACTGGGAAATAGTGTTAATGACTTTATAGACCCCGAATTGTGTCGAGTCCAATATTCATCATTTGACAAAGTAATTACAATGATTTCAAACTTAGGAAAAGGGACCCTTTGTGGAAAAATTTATATAAAATCGGCTTTCCGCCTGCTTATTGTTTCGCCTTCAGATTTTGACCTTTTAGGTATTTATTTTAATGGAAAGTTCTATATTGACAAATGCCTCCCAATGGGCTGTTCATTGTCGTGCTCCTTGTTTGGGAAATTTTATAGTTTTTTGCAATGGGCTGTTGTAAAAGATACAGGATTAAACACGATTGATCATTATTTAGATGATTTTTTCTTTACGGGAAGTAGTTCCTCGTCAGACTGTCATTTACTGATGGGCGGTTTTATCTCATTAGCAAAAAAAAATTGAAGTACCATTGGCAGAAAATAAAACTATTGTTCTTCGATATTTGGGGTTTGAGATCGATACGCTTTTAATGATGATTCGTATTCCACAAGAAAAGATTGATAAGCTTAGGTCAATGTTACAACCCATAATTCTGAAAAAGAAAGTGAAAGTTAAACATTTGGAGTCCCTAACTGGTTTAATGGCTTTTTGCTCTAAAGCACTACCCTCGTCTAGAGCATTTATCAGGCGTTTTCATGACATTTTGGCTTCTATTAAGGTTAAAAGGCCGTACTACAAAGTCAAAATAAACAATGAAATGAAATGCGATGCCCAATTGTGGCTTCAATTTTTAGAAATTTTAATGGGGTTGTTTATTTCCCAGAAAAAGAATGGGTAAATAATGAAACACTACAGCTGTTTACAGATAGCACGGGGTGTGAATATCTTGGGTGCGGTGCTTATGCAGAAGGCAAATGGGCACAGTAAAGGTGGCCATGCCAGTGGAAAAGACCGGACGTTATGAGGGATATCACGTTTCTAGAACTTGTTCCAATACTTATGGCATTGCTTATTTGGGGCCCTAATTATCAAAATAAAAAGATTTTATTTAGAACGGACAATTCCGCTTTAGTTTCAATTATCAATAAAAGAACTTCAAAGTCAAAACGCGTTATGCAACTGATACGCCCATTAGTTTTAGCTACCATGCAGAGCAATATTCAATTTAAGGCGGAACATGTACCGGGTGTCGAAAACGAAATAGCAGATTCCCTTTCTCGTTTTCAGTCTCACAGATTTCACAGGTTAGCGCCAAGAGCCTCAAAGGATCCAGAGAAAATCCCTTCGACATTCTGGAGCTTAGTTTCAAGTCTGAAGTTTTAAGACTTACTCATAATTCTGTTTCTCTAAACACTCTTTCTGTTTATCAAAGAGGATTGGACTCCTTTACATGGTTTAGAGATGAATTCCCATTAAAACATGTCTGGCCGATTTTGGCAACTGAATTTTCGTACTACTTGGCTCATATGAGTAAAATGGGATATGCTTATACAACTGTCAGATCATATGTTGCAGGCATAAGCTTTTTCAATAAACTTAATAATTTTGAAGATGTGACACAGAAATTTGTGATTGTGAAAATACTAGAGGGTTTCAAAAGGTCAAGACCTAGCAAAGATGCAAGATTGCCCATATCTAGGGATTTATTAGCAAAAATTATTAAAGTTACTCCAGCTGTATGTATTAAGTCAGTTTATGAATCAAAACTGTTTTCTGCAGCATTGTCTATCACGTTTCATGGCCTTTTTAGGATAGGCGAGATTACAAACGACTCTCAAAGTAAAGCTGAACATTTTATAAGGCTTCAAGATATCACTATGTTTCCTGATAGGGTGGAGGTATGGGTCCCATCCTCCAAGACCGATCAGTTAGGTAGGGGCACAACAGTGGTTATCCCCTCACAAAGGGAGCTAAATGTTTGTCCGGTAAAACAATTGAAGGAATATCTATTGGTAAGGCGGTCTTATTCTGGTTCACTTTTCTGTCACTTTGATAAAACACCACTAAGTAGGTATCAGTTTAATGCAGTATTAAAGAAGGCGTTAGCTTATTTAAATATTCCAGCACAGGGTTATAAAAACCATTCATTCCGCATTGGAATGGCCACAGCTTTATGTGCAGACGGAAGGTCTGATGAGGAAATAAAGCGTATGGGAAGATGGAAATCCAACGCATTCCAAGGTTACATAAGAGTTTGCTGAATGTGTTGTAAATGTTATGTGTGTCATTAAATTTAATCATTAATTATAATTATATTCAGGACTTCTAAACGTCACTCTATCATTAAACAGGCCTTTATGGATGCATGGAGAAGCCCTGGGGGAGTACATTTAGGCTTGGAAAGAGTTGGAATGCGATTATGGTGGCAGGGCAGGTCCGTGCTAACACTGGATAGATTAAGAAATCAGGTGCGAATAATGTGTAAATTTGAAGATGTACCTGTATTCATATTGATGCATCTGGGGGGAAATGATATTGGTCGAATAGGTCTTAGAGACCTTAGAAAAAAATATAAAGATGAAATTGACTGGGTCCAGAAGAAATTACCGAATTGTATATTAATTTTTTCGCAAATTCTGCCCAGGATTAACTGGAGGTATGCAAAAAATGTTGGATCAATGGAAAAATGCCGGCTAAGATTAAATAATGCAATGGCGTCTTACGTTCTTCAGAATGGTGGGTGTTACGTGAGATATCCGGATATAAAAGCTAAGTCAGCACTTTTAGAGGATGGGGTGCATTTAAATAGTTTGGGTAGTAGTTTATTTATAAATACAATTACAGGAGCCCTGGAAACGTTTGCTCTAGCACATAAATCCCCTAAGGGGTGTAAAGGTTTGACTTATCCAGATCAATGTACATAGTTTATTATTATTATATATATAGTGTGTGTATTGCAGTATTGGCACAGCTTAGCGCAGCTCCCCCACTTGGTGGCGACTGACTGGCAATCTGAGTTTATCTCAGTTGCTCAGTCAGTTTGGCATATTTCGCTGCGTTATATCAAACTTCAAGTCAATTACAAGCACCTCTGTTTCCCAGTGTGTCTTGATTTTCAAACGGACAACCTCAGTTGCCTCTCTGTTTCCCAGGGCGATTTTGGAAGTCCTTCAATGTGAATATGGATATTATCTATTTATCTATTTGTTGCCATATACAGAATTCGGCAACCGTTAGACATCCGAAACTTGATTTAGTTCTAGCTAATTGTACAAACACTTTATCTAGTTATCTATCTATTCATTGATATTGTATAATTATATTATTACATTTATATATATATATAAAGCTGTGACCAATTACTGCCATATTAATGTGTTAGTTGTTTGTTTCCCTTTATATAGATTATCTAGGATAACATTCCAACGTCTTGTACCATACGAAACCAAAGAAAACGTCGTGATAAAAGCTTATTTTAAGAGTAAAATCAACATATAAAATGTGTCATTTAATAAAACAATTAATGATTTTCAATTCGGTGGATACCAGGATTTATTAACCCAAGAATAATATATTTACCTCGGCCCTAAGGGGCCTCGGTAAATATAATATTCTTGGGTAAATAAATCCTTGTATCCACCTCATTAAAAGTCATTAATTGTATAATATCATGATAAACAATGTAAAATATCATAAAAACAACAGATATGTTACTTCTAAATAAAGAAGCAAGCCAATCAAATATGGAGAAACTATGTGCCGTACAACATCAAAGATAACATATGAACTATGAACTATGTAGCAGGATGGCAAGGTGAGGGAAATTTACATTTAAAAAAATAAGTAGCATATAAATTTCACTGTATTTATTTGAACTGATTTCAACATCAAATTACAGGGAGATAATATATAGTTTAATATTATTTTATTGCAAATAAAACAACAATGGGATTGGACAAAAAGTTATCACAACTTATGTACTGTCCTCTCCCTACAAGTAATACACATAATAATGTCAACAAATCTAGCACATACATAAATATAGATAATATAAAACACAATATAGTGAAACATGGGAAATAAATTGGTGTTGATGTAGACCAGATGACCGACCACTGATTAGAATCTTTTTGTTTGTCTAATATATGCTCGAACTTTATTAAAGATAATANAATTTTCGTTTCTATTAATTTCATCGTTTCCAAAGAGTAATGTTTCTATATTTTTGTTGGTTTCTTTTAAGTTTCTAAAAAGACAATATCTCTCGTTTTGGTATAATGGACATTCCATTAGATAATGAATTGAATCTTCATACGGTGCACCACATTGACATTTGGGGTCATTTGTAATGTTTATGCGATATAAATCAGAATTCAATAAGCTACACTGATGTCGTAATCTAGCATGGAGTATGCTTAGTTTTCTGGACCCTTCACCATAATACTCCGGCGTTTTAACAGTTTTTTCTTTAATCCTAGATTTAAAACATGATATATTTGGGCTATTTCTAACATTTAGATCTAAATTGTTCCATAATGAAACAGTAGATGGTATAAAGGATGTCAAAGACATTCTGAGTCTACTTCTTGGTGTTGTATAGTTTTCATTGTTTCGGAGATTATGGTCACTGATGCTAGATACTGTAGGAGGTAGACAATTACACAAGTATTGAGGACATAATTTATTATGCAATTTGTAAAATGTTGTCAATTTGCGAGATTTACGTCTACAAGACAAAGGTTCCCATCCCGTTTCATAGTAAAGAAAGTCTCTACTTGCAAATTGTGTTAGTCCTGTAACTATTCTAGCTGATTCTAATTGCACTTTTTCGAGTTTTGCCACTTCTCGTTCAAAACACCCATCCCATACCTCGCAAGCATATTCTAATGTTGGCCTTATGAAGGTAAGATATATATTTGATAGCGTTTGCTTGGAGAGAGTAAATTTTAGTTTGCTGAGAACATTAACCTGTTTGAAATCGGCATTTACAATGTTATCAATATGAGTTGTCCAATTTCCATCTGATGCAAAAGTTAATCCCAAATGTTTATGGTTTTTTACAATTTCGACAGGTTCCCCCATTAAATCGTAGGTTTAAATGTGGTACAGCACTAGTTGAGATAACTAGGGCTTTAGTCTTTTTAGTATTAAAATCTACTAACCACAGTTTTGCCCATTCGTTTAATTTTGATAAATCATTATTAATATCAGATTTCATAATATCATAGTTTCGACCGGAGTAAGATAGTGAAGTGTCATCAGCAAATAAGCGTGCTAGATTACCCAAGTTGTCTGTTATATCGTTTATGTAGAGTAGAAAAAGAAGGGGTCCAAGTACTGATCCTTGGGGAACACCAGCTTTGACAATATTGGGGTTTGAACATTCATTATTAACAAAAACCTTTTGCTTTCTATCACTGACATAGTTATTTAGCCAGTGTAGAAGATCACCAGTGATACCATAGGAATGCAGTTTTTTTAACCAAGGCTTTATGCCAAACCCTATCAAATGCCTTTGATATATCACAAAATATAATAATAGATGAAAATCTATTATCTATATTTTTACAAATATTATGGTAAATTTCAAGTAACTGGTAAACGGTGGAATGTCCAGGTAAAAATCCAGACTGATATGAATATAATAATGAATGTTCAATAATATAATTGTAGATATATTTATATACTACACGTTCCATCACTTTCCCAACACAGCTAAGAAGTGAGATGGGCCTATAATTTGAGGGACTGCTTTTGTCATCCCTTTTAAAAGAAGGCATGACTCTAGCTAATTTCCAGTCAGATGGAAATTTACAGGTTCGTAAAGAATACCTAAACAGAATACTCAGGGGTAAACATATAGTTTCAGAAGTTGTCTTCAGCATTTGGTTGCTAATACCATCATCTCCACAGGCTTTGCCAATTTGAAGAGTTTGGAGGATGTCTTTCACATCTTGAACATTCACATCTATATTTTATAATATAGCGTTTGTTCGTGGGGCTACGTTTGGGGGCTCTCTATTAGAATCATTAATAGATAATAGAGCAAACATATTGGTCAAGAAGATCGGCCTTTGCCTTGTCTTCATATACTAATTCACCTGATTATCCATCGTACAAAGGGGGTATAGTGTAGTTATTTCCTGTTCCTTTCATCAGTCGTTTGACTAATGTCCAATAAGATTTTGAGTTTTTGCTCTGAAGAGAATTTACTAGTTCGTATGCACTGAGGAAGAATTGTTCGCGGGCATACTTAATCATATTATTGAATTTATTTCGTTGCGATTTATATTTTTGCAAAGATTGATTAGATTGAATTTTCCTAGCTAATTTGTGTAATCGATTCCTAGTACGTATTTCTTTTCTAATTTCAGAATTAAACCAAGGTTTATTATTTAATCTTATTCTTACTAATTTTGAGGGTATTCCTCTCCCAACCATCTCAAGATACTTGTGCGTAAACCTATTAGACATGTCATCTACATCCGTGCATTCATGCAGGAATTGTTCCCATTGGAATTCCAATATTTCATTATTTAGTTTATTAAAGTCTGCTTTTTTATATAGCCAAACTTTTCTCATATAAGATCTCTTTAGTAAACAAGGTATTTTTATATTTATTAAAGTTGCATCATGATCACTTATATCCCTGTTGACACTGATTACTTCAGAATCTATGACAATATCTAAGTTGTCCACTAGGATTGGATCAAGAAGAGCGCCATTCCTTGTGGGTTCTTTAATTACATTCGTGAGATCAAATTCAGAAATAATTTCTAATAATTTGTTGTTGTTTTTACGTAATAAATCAACATTCAAATCACCATTTATGATTATGTTTGGTGTATAATTCATAGCTTGTTCTATAGAATATTCAAAGTTTTCCCAAAATGCAGCCACAGACCCAGGTGGTCTGTAAACAGTGCATATTAGAATTTTAAAATTTGGAATAATAACTTCATATCAAATTATCTCTCCTGAGGCAAAGTTTAAATTGTATCTAGGTTTCACACAAATATCCTGCGATGTGTATACGAGAACACCTCCCCCAAAATAATTTCTATCTTTCCTTAATATTTGATCAGAAAATCCATCAATTATTATATCATTGTCAACTATATTTGTATCTAAGTGGCTTTCTGTAACACATATTATAGAGGACTCAGAGGCAATATCTTCCAAGTAAGATAATTTATTTCGAACACTTCGAGCATTGAGGTGAAATATAGAGAGCTCATAATCATGCGGGCCGGGGTTTGGGTGGACATCGTTATCAAGAACTAATAAAAGTAGTAAAAATAGTGTAAATTAGATATTAATAATAAATGGTGAATAGCAATTACGTGCCATAAATCGACTAAAATTTGAGATACAACTCATTAAACTAAGGAAGTCAGTGATGCCAAAACGAAAAAATATGGAATATCTTTTAAGCAACGATGAGTAGGCTCTTGCATAAAACATACCTATCGATATTATGTATGCTGTAATATCGCTACCCATTGTCATATAACAAATAATAAATGACAATATTGATTTATTTCTCTGTTCACCTTTACCATCCTGTTTTCCTATAAATTCTATATTTCATAATTAAGGATTGATCGCAATTTTTGTTCTGTTCATGAAGAAATAACCTCAATCAGGTTTAACACACCGGGTAACCCGCGTAGCCGTCAGTATTTGGAAGAAGAAATGCAACCTCTGACATAGTCCTCAACTTGATGAAGGCGTTCAGAATTTGGTAGAAAATGTAGAGAAAAATAGAGGGTTAAACTGGTTAATGTCATCCTAGGTCTACTGATTTTTATAATTGGATCCCAAACGGCAATACGGATAACAACAAACAATTAAAAAATACCTTGACCGATTTCTCGTCCACCCAGAAAGATCACACATTATCATAAAATAGAATAAGAACATAAACATGAACATGAACAGTACAGTACAATAGCTAACTGACTACTTGAATAAGAACATAAACATGAACAGTACACTACAATAGCTAACTCACTACTTGAATAAGAACATAAACATGAACAGTACAGTACAATAGTTAACTGACTACTTGAATAAGAACATAAACATGAACAGTACAGTACAATAGCTAACTCACTACTTGAATAAGAACATAAACATGAACAGTACAGTGTAATAGCTAACTCACTACTTGAATAAGAACATAAACATGAACAGTACAGTACAATAGTTAACTCACTGCTTGAATAAGAACATAAACATGAACAGTACAGTGTAATAGCTAACTCACTACTTGAAAAAGAACATAAACATGAACAGTACAGTACAATAACTAACTGACCGATTTCTCGTCCTTCCAGAAAGATCACCCACTATCACAAAATAGAATAAGAACATAAACATGAACAGTACAGTACAATAGCTAACTCACTACTTGGATAAGAACATAAACATGAACAGTACAGTACAATAGCTAACTCACTACTTGAATAAGAACATACACATGAACAGTACAGTACAATAGCTAACTCACTACTTGAAAAAGAACATAAACATGAACAGTACAATACAATAGCTAACTCACTACTTGAATAAGAACATAAACATGAACAGTACAGTACAATAGCTAACTCACTACTTGAATAAGAACATAAACATGAACAGTTCAGTACAATAGCTAACTCACTACTTGAATANCAAATAATAAATGACAATATTGATTTATTTCTCTTTTCACCTTTACCACCCTGTTTTCCTATAAATTCTATATTTTATAATTAAGGATTGATCGCAATTTTTGTTCTGTTCATGAAGAAATAACCTCAATCAGGTTTAACACACCGGGTAACCCGCGTAGCCGTCAGTATTTAGAGGAAGAAATGCAACCTCTGACATAGTCCTCAACTTGATGAAGGCGTTCGGAATTTGGTAGAAAAGGTAGAGAAAAATAGAGGGTTACACTAGTTAATGTCATCCTAGGTCTACTGATCTTTATAATTGGATTCCAAACGGCAATACGGATAACAACAAACAATTAAAAAATACCTTCACCGATTTCTCGTCCTCCCAGAAAGATCACACATGATCACAAAATAGAATAAGAACATAAACATGAACAGTACAGTACAATAGCTAACTCACTACTTGAATAAGAACATAAACATGAACAGTACAGTACAATAGCTAACTCACTACTTGAATAAGAACATCAACATGAACAGTACAGTGCAACAGCTAACTGACTACTTGAATAAGAACATAAACATGAACAGTACAGTACAA
>MJUT01035198.1:163665-178564 GCA_002080005.1 Gigantidas platifrons
TCATTCTCTGAGAGTATATAATAGAGTATGTAATTTGTGTCAGGGTAGATAGTTGGTAGACGAGTTTCATTATTCGAATGTACTGAATTTATTCATGACAGAGCCAGGTTGAATCCACAGAAATACAGATGTAGACCAATGACTAAAATATTGTGCCTTAATGTGTTCAAATTCTGTGGTTAAATTAAGTAAATTATGTAAATTCATTAGAATAATTAACAGTAAAGTAAGTCCTTATGTAGCTATTTATTAGTTTACTTTCATTTCGGAAACGGTGGTAAATATGTTTGTATTTTAGATATTTATCTCTTTCTCGTGTAATTTGGCTATAAGAAATATAGATATATATACTCATCTTTTGAATTCTTGTGTTTTGTACTTGATATTTTCTGTATTGTATACTGTATTACACCTCGTTACTGTATTACACCTCGTTACTGTATTACACCTCGTTACTGTATTACACCTTGTTACTGTATTACACCTCGTTACTGTATTACACCTCGTTACTGTATTACACCTCGTATCTTATTGTTCTAGTCTGTCGTTTAAATTAGTACCACGATCATGAGGTCATTCTTAACTAAGTGTTACTCGTTCGAAACGCTGCAAATTATTTGTAACGTGCATGGCACATTCCTCATATATGAGGCACTATATAGTGACATTCCTTTCAAACGGCTAGTAGTGTATTTTATTCAAACGGACGGATGGGTGGATTTTTGGGTTTAACGCCACTTTCAACAATATTTCAGTTATATCGTTGCTGTGAGTTTCATTGGTGGAGGAAAGCGGAGTACTCGGAGAAAACCACCGACCTGTCGCAAGTGACTGCCAAACTTGATCACATAATGTTGTATAGAGTTCATCTCACCTGAGCTCACAACGTTAGTGGTGATAGGCACTGTACATGTCCTGTCAAAAGAATTGTGCATCGCATCAGTAAACTATACTCTTGCATTTTCTAGTGTCACAATTCTTGTAATTACCACTGTAAATAGATATTTCATGTTTTGTGAGTCATTTCATATTACTGTAATATTAATCATTGTTTTAAGAAGTTCAGAGGTCACTTTTTTTAGAAAGAAAATTGATTTAAGGTTTTACTTTGCTTTTGTTTTTGTTATTTTATTGATTTTTTGTTGTTGTTTTTTTTTTATTTATATATTTATTTGTGATGTTTCTTGTTGTTGTTTATTTGTATTTTCTATTTATCGTGTAGAGAAAATGGACGTCATAAAAACACCTGTTAATATGGATGGATTATTAAATCACTCCATAATGTATCAAAAATAGATGTGAGGGCTTAAACGACAATGTTAAATGTTTATGATGCTGGTATATTTAACTATTTATATAATTAGATATAGCATGTGTATTAAAGTAAATGAAATACTATTTCACATCAAAGTGTCCATACAAGATTATTTTTCTAATGAAATTGTATAACCATATAATAGTTCGTGCTATAGTTGTACCTTATAAGGTACCTAATTAAAGAGGATAAATGTATGTTTATGTTACCACTAAATGACACACAATTAATTATATATAAATTTTACAGTTGTATTGTATTTTTGTAAAAATGCCAAACACTTTTTATCTGATATATATATTACAGATAAATGACTGAGACAGACATTATCACTAGTAAAGCAGCGAGTCCGATAGGTACATTTAGCCCTATAACGTGTTTGCAGATAATTTTCAGTATCAGAGCAAGTCCGTTAATACTGGAAATATCCCTCAATTGAGATAAAAGAAAAAAACGTGTAAATTCGGTACAGCTACTTGGACATATTTTGGTAATAGCTGAGTGAAATATCAAGAGGGGAGGTTTAGGCCATTAAAATGAGTTTAACTTCGCCACTTTTTATTGATGTCCTTGTATCAAGCCAATAGAGTCAGCTGGCATGTCTATGTATGTCAGTAGTATCGATTTTGTCTCTGTTAATACGATTTTCATATTGAATTTTGCTAATATTCTGACGGTGTCATATTTTTTCTCATGTTCTTATCAAATACAAGAGATTATCTTCACTATGGATTAGTAATTTGATTCTAGGTCACAGAATGGATAAATATTGAAAATCGAAGAGAGGGTAAAATATATGATAAAGACGTAGATCTCTAATCTAGAGTGTACTATGCGTTTCTTGAATAACTTTCATCGGGTAAACAGTCAAAACATTGGAAATCCAAGTAATTTAAAGTTTTTTAAGAGCAAAAGATGATTGAGGGTCTAAACAGGATAACTAAAATCGACTTGAGGAGAAAATCTTAGTTTTAATAATAATTTCGTGAGTTAGGAACCGTATATTTCGATAAGAAATATACATAATAACCTAAAAAGATATACCTAAATATTCTACGAAAAACCGACGACATTTAAATTTCGCTGCCTAATGTTTACATTAAATCAAATTTATTTATAAATAGAACACATTGGATAAAGTTATTAAGCAATAAATTGAAGCATTCTACTCTCCTCGTGCAATCGGCATCTAATATGTAAAACAATAGATGGATATTTTGAAAGAATAAACGTTAGAGAAAACAGAAGGGGCAATCAAAAATGAATAATCCAGAGAAACTGGCAACATAATTTATGGTACGAAGATGACGAAGAAAAACAAAACAAGAACAAAGCACAATATGTGTTGGACAGCACTATATGTACGTAAACAAACACAAATAACGTAAATAAAACATGAACCTTCCTACAAACAACTGGAGGTGAAGACGTTCCGAACATCATGTTTTTTCATGTAATTGAGAAAAACACATAACGGTATCATATTTCCATTTATATGTAGCAGCATTCCTGCAGCAACTGCATAAATGATGAAGCATATATCCCTCAGTTGATAAAGCCAGAGCTGATGTTCCCTTGATAGGGGATTGCTGCGGGGTCCTTCCGAATAAAAAAAACATTCAAAGTATGACTAAAGTTGAAATTAAAATAAGAAGGATTTAAGGGCTTTTTTTTGTATTACTCACACAATATATAAATAGTCAAACATTAACTGTATATTATGTTATTATAAGTAAGTACGCTTAACATAGTAATTCCTGACATTTAACACACATTAACATAATTAACGGGACACAGTGACATCGCTGTAATTATGTCAACAATTATCTGTTCTTATCCAAAATTGACGATTTTCTTTATAGTTTCATTATCTTGCCCTCACATTATATAGTCTTCAGTAACGAGCGTAAATAATGCAATAAGGGACATAACTGGAGGCTATTGTCTGCACTCTAGATAAAATATTACAAAAACATAACCTCCCAATGGTAAAATCTCCAATAAACAACGGGACTGTCATAAATTATTTCGATTCTAATAGGAATAAAACGTAGATATCTAATTTAATCTACACGACACATTTCTATAATAACCTTCATTAGACACGCTCAAAGTGGAAAGATTAGAATGCCAAATAATTCAGATGTCCTGTTTGGAAATGCCTGTACCAAGTCAGTGTCATTACGGTTTTCACAGTTTTCCGGTTGTTGACTGAATTTGTCTGTTTATATTCTTATGAGTTTTGACTTTCCCTTTGGAAGATTGTTCGGAGTTCGGTAATTTTGTTATATTTGCTACTGGACAACGCCGTTAATGCTGATTTCCCGTTGTAGCGTCATATGAGTAAGACATCTGTTTTGCTCAATAACACACAATTCACTACCCCTATAACTCGTACTTACAATTTTATCTATGCACCATTTTGATTGTATTATTAAATGCGATTATACATGTCCGTTAAAATAGCAATTATTTACGATTATACTTAGAACTATTTCTTTCTATGTTAATCGACTTAAACATCTTGTCCACAAAGATAGGCAAACCTACAATGTAGTAGGTCCATTTAACAATTAAATCAGTAGATATATATATTTCATTGAGTATTTAACAGCGACAACAAATTTTAAACGGGGGCCATCGTGGTCGTGATCATATGGTAGTTGAATATTCAACTACCTGTTCATTCAGTGCCTATCACCACTAATGTTATGAGTTCGAGCCCCGTTCATGGCGTGATGTGATAAAGTTTGCCAATGACTTGCGACAGGACGGTGGTTTTCTCTGTCTACTCCGGTTTCCTCCGACAATAAAACTGACCGCCACGATACAACTGAAATATTGTTGAAGGTGGCGTTAAACATCATAAACCAAACCAATAAACATATAAGAAGCATTTATTCTGGTCTCACGCGAAGAGCATTAATTTCTATAGATGATTTCATGTATGACTAAATGATATTACGTCTGTTATGATGTTTGTGTCCTACGAGTAAAGGTCTTTAGCCAACAGATTGTACCTTCCTAGCTAGTAGTCAGTTACCATAACAACGAGCGTTAAACGACCCTCCTATTAAACTGTCCATGTTTATGTTCTAATTAATTTCCGTCATATATTTATTTATTTATTCATTTAAAAAGCTACCCCTTTATAACGTGGGCAACCTCAACCGGGGTAGTAGAAGTTGCGTCTAAAAGTACATATTCAATATAAAACATTGTCATATTTACATAACAATAAATACATAACATAGATAAATACTATATCATATGATATTATGTGGTCTCTTTTAATTGAAGCGAATCTCTATATGCTTTCCTTATTGCTTGTGTATATCTAAATTTCTCATAGAAATCCATTTACCATGGGATGGTTTCGGTCCCGTCATCCCGTTAAACCTTGCTACATTAGTGTGCCTGTCTCAAGTCTAACAAGGGGCCCGGGTGGCTCAATGAGTTAGGTCGCTGGATCTAACAACTCATACAAATCTATCACCAATACGGCGTGGGTTCGCGCCCAGCTTTGTAAATTACAAAAAAGGTGCACTCGACTCGCAGCCGCAAATGAGAAAGTTTACCAGTTGCTTGCCCATGGTCGGTGGTTTTCTCCGGGTACACCAGCTTCCTCCACCACTAAAACTGGTCGCCATGATATAGCTGAAATATTGTTGAAAGTGGCGTTAAACACCAAAAATCAAAATCAATCAAATCAAGTCTAACATGGATTTGCATTAGCATAATGGTGTTCAGTGATTTGATGTGAGAGTTGATTGTTTTACTTTTCGTTATATTTCAGAAATCAAGAAAATGGCGTTTAAGGAACTTTTATTCAGCTTGATAGTGGCAGCAGTACTTCAATGTATAGTGGCACAACCACAACGTCCGGCGTTAACATCAGCAGTATCAAATATGCTAAACCAACCTCGAGTCCCTTCATCACAACAACAAAATATGATGAATTTAGTATCACTTTTAGGTAATACCATGACACATTTGTAACTGTAGGCTTACAATTATATTCGGTTTAAGTGGGGTTCGTGTTACTCGATCTTTAGTTTAGTGTGTATGTTTTGTAGATTGTTGTTTGTCCATTTTCTTTCGGCCATTGTGTTGTCTGTCCTTTGATTTACAGATACTGATCACCCCTTTTTGTATCTTAAAACTCTTCTTCAAGTCAGACAAGTATGAAGATACACATGGGTAATGAGAAGTCGTACATCGATGAAGGACAGACATTATAATGGCCAAAAAGAAAACGGACAAGATGATCCACAAAATTCTACACATAAAGCTAAAGTTTGAGCAAATCAAGCTCAACAAGAAATTAGGGGTCAACCCAGATTCTTTGAAAGGGTAAGCAGATCTTGCTCCACACGTGGTACCCGTCGTGTTACATTATTTAGGAATTCGGTGCCGAGAAGGAAAATGTAGATATCTACTTTAGTGCGCACGACGCGTTTCTAAAAATAACTTTCATCAGGTACACTCAAAATCAAAAGATTGCAAAGCCAAATAATTTAATAACGTTAGAGAATACCGAAAGGACAATCAAAAATGGACATTCCAGAGAAACTGGTAACACAGGGTAAATAAACGTTAGAGAATACCGAAGGGGCAATCAAAAATGGACAATCCAGAGAAACTGGTAACATAGCGTAAATAAACGTTAGAGAATACCGAAGGGGCAATCAAAAATGGACAATGCAGAGAAACTGGTAACATAGGGTAAATAAACGTTAGAGAATACCGAAGGGGCAATCAAAAAAGGAACAATCCAGAGAAAGTGCCAACATAGGTTACACAAGAGAAAAATACACAACACAATATGTAATGGACACCACTATACGCAAACAAACACAAATAACGTAAATAAGACATGCGCCCTCCTACAATTAAGTATGGGCAATTACTTTTATGTGATAAATACACTGTTAACTTTGCCAGAAAAAAAGGCCACGGACATGTTATAGATCATGTAGAAATATTCACTGTCAACAACCATTAGTTTTTTCTCAATTTGATAAACGTCTTATACATGTTTTTATTGCTTGTTTTTTAATGATATTTCACAAATATTTTGCGTCACTGTATCTTGTAAGTGAAAAGAATGTTGTTTTTCTGTAATATTTTGCGTCACTGTATCTTGTAAGTGAAAAGAGTGTTGTTTTTTCTGTAATATTTTGCGTCACTGTATCTTGTAAGTGAAAAGAGTGTTGTTTTTCTGTAATATTTTGCGTCACTGTATCTTGTAAGTGAAAATAGTGTTGTTTTTCTGCAATATTTTCCGTCCCTGTATTTTGCAGTAAGTGAAAAGAATGTTGTTTTTCTGTAATATTTTGCATCCCTGTGTCATTTAGTAAGTGAAGGGGTGTTGTTTTCCTGTAATTAGGTAATCAATTAGAAGTCCTTTCTAGAAAAAAGATTTGGAATGGTTCAAAAAAAGAAAAGAGTTCTGCTTCGAATAAAGTAATATTATCAATACATATAAATACAAAAAACAAACAAATGTAAGGAATGCATGTTCTAAATGAATGTTAGAGAATACCGAAGGGGCAATCAAAAATAGACAATCCAGAGAAACTGGTAGCATCTTGGGTAAATAAACGTTAGAGAATACCGAAGGGGCAATCAAAAATAGACAATCCAGAGAAACTGGTAACATAGGGTAAATAAACGTTAGAGAATACCGAAGGGGCAATCAAAAAGGAACATCCAGAGAAACTGGCAGCTTAGGGCACACAAACATGTGTTGGACACAACTATACACAAACAAACACAAACAACATAAATAAGACTTAGGCCATCCTGCAAATAACTGGAGGTAAAGATGAACAGAACATCTTTTAATGCAGAAATCGTAACGGACATCACAACACCGAACTCAGAGCGGAAAGACACATGATAGGGCAGCAAAAAAACTAATGTACTCGTAGAAATAAAGGATACTGATCCAACTTTAAAATATGACACAATCTAAAGTTTTATCGCTGTACTACATTTCTCACTCACAGTAGAGTCTTCAATACTGAACATAAATCATACCCTACAATGAGTGTAAAACTGCTCGTAACCTAGGTTGAGAGGTAATCTACTTCTATCAAAACACGATACATCCGTGCAATCAATGCCTATCATGACTAATGTTAAGAGTTCGAATTCCGGTTATTGCGAGGTGTACTCGATCCAACATTATGCGATAAAATTCGTTAGTGACTTGCAGCAGGTAGATGGTTTTCTCCTGGTACTCCAGTTTCCTATACCAATAAAACTGGCCGCCACAATATCACTGAAGTATTGTTGAAAGTGGTACTAAACACTATACACCTAACTTTAACCCACAGAAAATGATTTTCCATTTATTATTGTTATTTCTACACTTTTAGGAAGAAAACTGCAACAACAAAGACAACAAAGAAACCCATTGGACTTCTGGTTGAATATGCAGCTAATGACGGGTGAATTAGAGGGCCCAATGAGGTTATATGCATTATCAAACCTTATGAGAGGTATGGGTGGCGGCGCTGGAGGTGCTGGCGGTGGAGCCCCGATGATGGGATAGAATCGTTTTGGAGATACGTTTATTTATACTGTTACAACCTAAAATGGTTTTCGCGGACGTGTTTCGTTTTCGCATATTTTACTTTTTTAAATTTAAGTTTACATTTATTATTTTTGATTTTTATATTCTTATTCGTTACTTAAAATTGTAATAATTAGCAAACAAATGTATTTAGATAAATTAGTCATGACGTTTTAAAGAGTAAATGTGTTCGGTTTATGCTACATGTGGACAAATCATGCATAAATTCATGATGTTCAAACGAAAACCCTATTTATGTGGAAACTAATTAAAAATAAATGTTTTAATATCTCTTGACTCACTTGTCTGTCGTTTTCTGTTCTATTAATTATGCTGTCTTTTGGGATTATCGTACATGTACAGTACCCGGCAATTGAAATGTTTACCTCT
The DNA here is from genome assembly GCA_002080005.1 of Gigantidas platifrons. NCBI lineage: Eukaryota > Metazoa > Mollusca > Bivalvia > Mytilida > Modiolidae > Gigantidas > Gigantidas platifrons. The sequence goes on from MJUT01035198.1 coordinate 171,951, forward strand.
ATTTTATTATTTATCAAAAATACACAATGTTACATATAGAATAACGGCAGTTATGAAAGTCGAGACAGACGTTATCGCTACTATCACAGCGAGTCCGATAAACGAGACATTTAAAACTGACGTTATTGTGTTTACCGGTAGCGTCATAATGTATTTGACATCACATTGGCTGATATCATGGTCAGTTCGTTGCCGCGCTAAAAATATCTCTCGGTGAGAACAAAGGAAAAATGTCTAAATAACCGGTACAAACTTATAACAGTTTCACAACGCTGGTATTTTCTGGTAAAGAAAAATAAAAGTATGAAATAAGGAGAAATGTCATATCTGCACCATGTAACAGTCTATTTCCTTAATGTTTTGGGGGTTATTGCAAACTACGCATATATTTTAGCTATGCAAGTTTATAGATACCAAATTTGTAATCAGAAGCCGTAAATTGTAGGAAAAATAAAACAATGACTAAAAGAAAAAGGACAAAAGGACGAGCTATGTTTCAGAAAACACTACACAGAAAACTACATAACGAACTAATACACGGTGTGAATTCATGTGCTCTGAAAATGTATAAGCAGCAGAACATCATCAATATACCTGAATGAGAGATTAAAGGCTTTAACTACTGTAATGTGTTTGTCGTAGAACTCGACAAATATGTCAGCGATACATTTTCTGTGTAGCGCCTTGTGCTTTTTCTTTCGTGCTTTACAAGTTAACTAAATACATGGTCCAGTTCTATAAACTTGTGACGTTTCTTAGCATTTTGAAGTGAAATAAGGGACCATCGTGATATACCTTTTCTCAAAGTCATAATTGAGATAACAGTTTATGTGGTAGCTTAATCTCAGAAATCTGGAAAAATGTATCTTACAGTACAAATTGGAATCCATTAGGATCCAGAATCCTTCTAGTATAAATTGGAACATCCATATCTACTAGTCAATCGACAAGATAATTTTCGAAATATTGTTTAATGTGGCGTTAACCACCATACCCCTAACCCTACCAATGGCAACCGACAAGAAATTCCATTAACTTCCATTTCTCTACCTTTCAATACATCTGCCCTGAGATACATATATGGTAACTTTTTCATATTATACTTTTCATGTTATTTCATTAAAAATTCATCCTTTGTATTCTGTTATGTTATCTTATGTATACTCACTATGATTTCTTTTTTTTTGTAAAAAAAATAATAATTTACAAATATAGAAATAATAAAAACAAACAAAAATAGAAAGACAAAAATATTAATGAGTTGACTGAACCCAAACGATGACAACGGACGCACAGTTAATAGATTACAAGGTGAACTAATAAAACAAAAATTGGTTCAAAAGTTTTCTTGTTATGGTATATATTACTCATAGTAGTCATTAAAAAGTAAATATCTAAGTTAGTGCGTAGGACCCATTTCTAGAATAACCTTCATCAGGTTCGCTGATAGTAAAAAAAAAATAAGTCGAACAACTCGAACACCCGCCATCAAAACCTAGAAGCCACATCAACAACAATGACGCCATGGTGAATATTGCTAAAAACAAACACAAAATAAATGGAATTATTTTTATTTACAATGCAAGACGATGGAAATATATTGTCATTTTCTCCTCTACATATGTAGATGAAATTAATCTTCCCCAAAAAATATATCACTCAGCAAATATGGCTGAATGCTACCATATAAGTAGTATAGTGTGTTCAGTTTTAGGCAAGCCTCGTTTCCTAAGGATTAAGTTGTCGGAAAGGATTAAGTTGTAAACACTAAAACCGATGACCCGACCAGAGACCATCTAAATTAATAACATGCCGAGCATCAAGGTTATATTTTGTATCTTGCCAAGGCAACGGTAGCGCGTCTGTCTCCAGATCAGAAGGTTGCGTGTTCGAATCACGTCGGGGTCATACCAAATATTTATATTACGTTGAATTTGCACTAGACAGATTAAGTTGTAAACACTGGATTGAAAACACGATCAACTCTCTATGTTAATATTGGAAAATGAGTGGTAGAAAAGAGAATTTTAGAGTTGGAAAATCAAACGAGAGGTAACTCTGGGTGTGGAAAAAGGGGGAATAGCAGATCGGTATGATCTGCTATTCCCCAAATAAAAATAGAAACCTTAATCCGATTATGATGCAATGCATTTCATGACATCTCGACCAATGACATGGCGAGTGTCATTTTGTGTACCCTAAGAACGCAAGGATCCAAGGAACCAAGATGGCGGCCATCAGGGAATCCCTCAAAATGGCGGGAAAACCCTAAAAATAGAACACCCCACCCACCAATTCGACGTCGTAATAAGGTATGTTATATAATCTGATTAAAGATATGCAGCGCATTGCATCATTTTTCTGACCAATGAAAAATAGTATTAATTAATCTAATAAGGTTGCAAATACCCATGTACACAAATCAGTTTAAGGACGTGTTTGCTTATCCGGATTAAGATGATGCATGCAGTGCATTGCATCTTATTTCGACCGACGATAGTTATGCATATAAACCAAGATAAATTATTTTAGTTTGGTTAGTTATCAAACACATGTCTAAAAATGTTAGAATGTGATTTAATTTTCATCAATCTATACGTCGATATTATAATGTCAAATCATTACAATATCAATTATTTTGAATGAATCTAAGGAGATTAAGAAAATGATACTCTCGGAGATTAAGTTGTAACAAAAAAGATTAATATTGAACGACATATACAACCCTGCACACACATCCGTTTAAGGTCAGATCGTTTGCTTATCCGGATTATGACGTATGCATCGGAATTACGTCAATGAAAGTTCTGTCGGTGTGTATGTTCGATGGGAGTGGGGGGAGATAACTCAATAGGTATGTTCAAAGTGAAGTAGTTTCCAGGATGGTTAAACGTATTCAAAGGGAAGTAACTCTGAGCATAACGCAACGACACGATTTCGTTCGTATCATTTATTACGTATAATACATTCTATAATAAAGACACGGCAATACTTGACAATAGTCGTTTTATCACGATAAATCGTCCGTTTATTACATTCCACAATGGGGACATTTACCAAGACAAAATACAGTTCGATTGTTTATTGAGTTCGATCATAACGACAATGGCAATGCATGACAATGTTAACAGTTAGATCTTAAAATGTTGTCCTCGTTTCCTTTTAAATCAACGGTGGAAAAGTCTTTCACTATGTCCGGCAGCTCCATTCCTCGATGTCAGAAATATTTAGAATCATTTCAGACAATATAAATAATGCCATGATACATCGAGATCTGTTCAAGATTCGGTCGTGCATGATAATAACATATATATTACGACAAACTTGATTATATCATCAAATTGAACAACGATCAAAGTATTCCAGTTATCTATTGTTAAAAAACCCGCATCCAAGTATTCAATTAATCCGGTGTATACGGAACAACGATCCAAGTATTCGATTTATCAGTGTATAGAACATTGATCCAAGTTTTCGAGTTATCTGGTGTACATTATCGTAACAAATACTATAAACGGAACTTAATTTAGAAAACGACGTACCAGAGTTCGAAATTTTTTGAGAAATCACCAGTATCTTTCTTCTCCCTCATTTTGTGAAACTGCAAATGTAATTGAGTGGGTGATAATCTGTTCGGGTTTTTTATCTTTTGTTTATATATGTATTGCCATTGGAGATCCATTTGTCAAGAGAGGAGGGTTGGGATCATATCGTTTTAATCCCGCCACATGTTTGTGCCTGTCCCAAGCCAGGAGCTGGATTTTCAACGTCTTATGTCGTGGTCTTTTCTATATTGAATGGTTTGTTGTTATTGATGGAAATGTTGACCATCACTGCTTGACCTTTCTTTTTTATGTTGGATGGTTTGAGGTTAGAGTTAGTTGTTAAGTTTTGTTGTTATTGATGGAACTGTTGACCATCACTGCTTGACCTTTCTTTTCACAATCATGAGAATAGATTTAAAACTTGTTAGATTAATATGTACTGTTTTTTCTTACAATGATTTAAAGAGTACATTGTATTACATATATTTTATGCAGAATAATGTTGTTGTCATGGAAACAAAAATACACAATTTAAATAGATAATGTCTGGAGTGACACGAAGGATTATATCGTTACAAGACATATTGTATGTTACTATCAATGGCTTTCTCATATCCCTCATTTCCTCATCAGAAGGTAAAGCAACAGAGGGTTATCCATTTCTACCTCCATCATCCGCATCAAAATCAACATTTTAAGCGCCCTATTTCTTCTAGCTGAAAGTATAAAACATAACAAATATATAGTATTTAACTCGGGAAGAGAGGTAAAAATGGGGGTCGTGTTGTCTGTAATTTTATTGCAATGTTAGGTTCGTCGTGGTCATGATCGTATGGTTGTTGGATTTATAACTACATATGCAATCAGTGCCTATCACCACTAACGTTGTGAGTTCGAATCCCGCCAGGCGAGTTGTACCCGATACATCATTATGTGATAAAGTTTTTCAATGACTTGCTGCAGGTCGGTGCGGTTTCCTCCACCAATAAAACTAACCGCCGCGATACAACTGAAATATTGTTGAAAGTGGCGTTAAACACCATAACCCTAACCCCTTATTACAATGTTGTTAACATAAATTGAACAACAGTTAAAATTCATTATGTTAGAATTAAAGGACGTGGTTTTTATCTCAAATTTTCAAATTCATACACATTTTCGAGGGATGCCATTTTACTCACATGTGGAAAGCACTTGCATGACCGTATCATTTCACTAAGAGGAGAGGTTTGGACTCAGAAAGCCAGTTTAATCCCTCCACCTTTATTGATGTGTCTGTACTATGCTAGGAAAGTAAGCTATCATGTATTGGTGTGTTATAGGTATCTATTTTCTTCTTTCTAAGATTATTATGATGGATTTTTAAAATGTGCCGACAGTGTGGTATTTTTATTTCATTTTAATACACATTTTCGATGATGAATGGTTTATTAACATCACATTGTTAGTACTCTGACCTGTTGGTGGGGTCCCTACTGCTAGTTTTGCATTAACTTGTCCCAATTTCTTTACAATTGCTGCAGCATGTGCAGCAATATTCTGTTTATGTGCTGCCGGTGCTGTTTTTGCTGTTGCTGTTGCTGTTGCTGTCTGGTGGGGTGGAGCTGCCTTTGTAGGTGTGTCCGCAATAACTACACACTGGCAAATTGCCGCCATACCTAACAGAACTAGAATTGCCTTACCATTCATTTTTAAGTTCCTGAAAAAAATGAAGTCATTGTGTCATTACCAATATTATAAATGAAATTACAGTACACTGACAATGCGGGAAAACAAATTAATACTGGGTTATACGCACGTGGTACTGTCCAAATAGCAGAATTTCACGAAGTATAAACTCGCACGAAAATGTTTGTTGCGATCGGTGGTTTCTTCCGAAAATGGCCATTTTCCGTCTAAGATGGCCTGTAGATGACAGAGTTCAATCAAATGAAACTACTTAACAAAGAGCTAAAAAGTTTCGACAGTTTAACAGTCGCGAAAATTGCTTAAAGTTAATCACTACGGAATATGTATGCCACACATTACGATGGATATGTTCCGTTTGTCGTAATCAGAATCCTTGTCTTTCTTCATGCATGACCTATCACTGGATTTTTAGCAAGAGTAACACTACGAGTACATCTAGCTGAATAGGAATTACTTATCCTTCTAAAGTAGCTGTGTCCACCCCGGGTGTTTTGTGATGTTCGTGTTGTTCAATCCTTTATTTACGGGTAGTGTTTTGTCGCTCGTTGCTTGTTTTTTAGTCATTTTTCTTGTACTATTGTATTGTCTGTCCTTTATCGATTTACGGTGTCTGATTGTTCCTGTGATATCTTCAAAACTCGTAAATCGAACGACAGACAATATAACGGTCAAAAGAGAAAGAACAAAAGGTCAAACAATGATCTACAAAACACTACACAGAAACGTAACGATTGAACTACATGAACCCCACTATAAACCGAGGTTGAACTCGAGTGCTACCTTATGGTTAGTAATTAAAGTTTTATGTATGGATCTTCGATCCTCAGAGCCAGAATATAGTGACATCAATCGTTCTTGAAGTGGTTGGACATTTTCCTGAACGCTAGGTTTTCAAATACTAGAAAAGATATACTTTATGATATTATAGCTGTTGTTTAACGTCATCTTTGTCAATAAATCACATCGGTAGTGTTATGATACGAGTGCTGGTGTCGAGTGCGGTGGAACGTGTGTTCGAAGCCTGGCCAGGTTTAACCAAGAACTATAAAATTGATATTTACAGAATCTCTGCTAAGCACGCAGTGTTAAGAAGTATGGGCAACGACTGGTTGACTGATTGACTCGGAATCAGGTTTATGTCCAAGAACAGAATCTCTGCTAAGCACGCTGTGTTAAGAAGTATGGGCAACGACTGGTTGACTGGTTGACTCGGAATCAGGTTTATGTCCAAGAACAGAATCTCTGCTAAGCACGCAGTGTTAAGAAGTATGGGCAACGACTGGTTGACTGGTTGACTCGGAATCAGGTTTATGTCCAAGAACAGAATCTCTGCTAAGCACGCAGTGTTAAGAAGTATGGGCAACGACTGGTTGACTGGTT